>BHEV01004844.1:0-22360 GCA_004319985.1 Emydocephalus ijimae | reverse complement strand
ACTCTGTCTTTTTTTTTCTTTTTTACCAAGCCACACCTCTCAGTCTGCATGACACTAACTTTACAGATGTGGGGCTTTAACAGATGAAATGATGCCTGAAGCCTCTGCAAGATTTGACTCACCAGTTTTGCCTGTGGAATCCATGAACTCCAAGTAAGGGCAGAAAATACTTTCCACAACCCCTTTGGTGACATCCCAATTGAAGTAGTCCTCACTTACTGACTGCAATTGGGACTGGCATCTGTGTCACTGAGCAATCTGATCAATAGCTATTTTTTTAAAAAGTGCTGCATTAAGCACAGTTGAACCTAGTTAATACTATTGGGGGAACCAATATGGAAACAGGGTGCTTGTAAGCTAGTAATAGAAGTAAAACAAAATAACAATAACCAAAAAAAACCCCTAAAACAACAACCTAAAAAAGTCCGATCTTGTTGCCCGGAAAACATCAGGTCCACTGCAGAATAATTGAGTTGGGGGGACCTTGAAGATCGTCTAGTCCATCCCCTGTTCAGGCAGGAGACCCTATTCCATTCCGAACAAACGGCTGTCCAATCTCCTCTGAAGACCCTCCAGTGACGGAGCGCCCACAACCTCTGGAGGGGAGCCATTCCCAAAGGATCCACCGTCACTTGAAAGAGGCTTTTGAGATCTTCCCCACAGCAGAAAATTGCAGCCACCAGTTTCACAGCGTGCAGCCCCAGCGGGCTCCGATCTGGGGAGGGAAGGAACCTGCAGCTGACACGCTTCAGCCCAGTTGCTTCTCTGCTTTCCAGGCCATGGAGGGAACCGAACAGCCCGACTTGTTCTTGGACTCTCCTCCCACCTGCTGCCCCCAACTCACCTGCCAGCTGCTGCTTCCATCCTGGGAAGGGCACAGATGCCGCTCTGCACACCACCTTCCTCCCATGAGCGATCCGGAAGAGGAAGTTCCTCTACGCTTCTCCTCCTCTCCCCTCCTTTCTAGTAATGCAGTACTCAATGATTTAAAACTCAAGCGCGATGGCACTGCTGAATTGATGCCTTTCAAGGCACCGATGTTACCTTACCGCCATCTAGCGACAGGACGTGGAAAAACATGCTTTGTCCAGGCTCCACCAAGCATTTGGAAGATGTTTTCATTGGTTATATGGCAGCAGATCGTTTTGTAATCCTAGCAACTGAGCTTTGTAACTGAGCCCCGTGAAATAGTGAAACCTGACACTACTTAGCTTTGGTTTTGGTGCCTTTGGGTCAGTCTTCATGACCCAGTCTTGGGTCAGCCTTGCAGTGTCCTTGGCAAGGGCTTTCCCCCCTTTCCTGCTTCTTAGGACTGACCAAAGTTGAACAGATGGTTTTGCCCTTCAGGTGGGACTGGAACTGAGCATTTCTATGCCTCTTACCTGCTGCCTTCACCACAACACCAAACTCAGCAGCAAATTCAAGGATGCAGCTTTCAAGATCAACCAACCAACCAATCAATCTGAATAGATCTGGAAGGGACTTTGGAGGTCTTGACTCCAATCCCTGATCAAGCAGGAGAACCTTAGTTGCTTCTCTCCTTCATTAGTTTCCATCCATTTTTCCTTGTCTTGCCTTCTGGTGCTTTGGAAAATCAGTTGATCCCCTTTTCTTTATGGCAGCCACTCAAATATAGGAATACTGCTATCATGTCTCCCCTTGTCCTTCTTTTCATTAGACTAAAGATACCCAATTCCTGTAACCATTATTTGTGTGTTTTAGCCTCCAGCCCCCTAATCATCTTTGTTGCTCTTCTCTACACTTTTTCCAGAGTCTCTAGTCATTCTGGAGGGACTAGAATTGCATGCAGTATTCGAAGCGTGGTCTTACTAAGGCTTTGTAAAGCAGTATTATAACTTCATGTGATCTTAATTCTATTAATGTAGCTTAGGATTGTATTGGTTATTTTGGCTGCTGTCACTCACTGTTGGATAACATTTAAGTGATTGTGCACTAGGACCCCAAAATCCCTCTCACAGTTACTGGCATTAAGCCAGGTTTCACCTACTTGATACCTAGGCAGTTGGTTTGTCTTGTCTAAGTGTAAAACTTTACTTTTATCTGTGTAATATCATATTGTTCGATAGGAACCACTGTTCAAGTGCGTCAAGTCTTTTTTTGGATCTTGAGCTTGTCTTCTGGAGTGTTGGCAATTCATGCCACTTTAGTGTCATTTGCAAATTTGACGAGTTCCCCCTCTATTCCCTCATCTAGATAGTTTATGAAGATTTTGATCAGTGCTGGGTCTAAAATTCAATCTGGGGATACGCCACTGCTTACTTCCCTCCATGTTGGTGTAATTCCATTGAGGACTATATATTGAATACAATCTGTCAGCCAGTTAAGAATCCACTTTGTGGTGGTGCTGTGTCTCCCACATTTTTGTACCTTTTGCAGAAGTAGGTTGTGATCTACTTTATCAAATGCTTTACTGAAATCTAAGTATACAATGTCCACAGCGTTTCGCTGGTCCACTCACTAATTTAGTCATTTTGTCAAAGAATGAAATGAAGTTTGTTTGGCAGGATCTGTTTTTGATCAACCCATGTTGGTTACTGGTTATAATTTTGTTTGCTTCTAACAGTGATTAGTATTTGGCCGGTTCTGGCTGGTTCCGGTGAGCCGATAGGAGCGATGAGCAGCAGAGACCGAACCGTTTCTCTCCACTGCTCTGCTGTTGGACTCACCTGCCCACCCGGGCTCCCATACTCACTTTTATCCGCTGAATTTGAAGCACAGCTGCTTTGCACGGCACAGAATAGTACCATGCGGCAGCTGCTGAAGCAACCGGGATCGTGCAGACTTGCAGGAGGCGAGTTGGAATGGCTCTGCGCCTACGCAAAGAGCAGATTTGGTGTGCACATGCATGCAATGCGTGTTCACGTGCACAAAGTGTGCCCACCAAGCCATGCCCACTGAACCAGTGGCAACAATATTTGAATTCCACCACTGGCTTCTCGGTGTTCACAGATTTGTTGCCTGGATATGTTTTCCAAGATGTTACCAGGTATTAATGTCAGGTTGATCTGTGTGTAATTTCCTGAAGCCATCCTTCCAAGGTGGGTAAAATGAGGAGCCAAATTGTTGGGGGCAATATGCTGACTCTGTAAAACTGCTTAGACAGGGCTGTAAAGCACTATAAAGCGGTATGTAAGTCTAAGTCTTGATATTGTTATTGCTATTCCATTGATAGGATGAAACTGGAAATCATTTAGGGCTGTTCCTAATCTTGAGAAGTAGGTGAATCTTCACCCTTCAAGGTTCGCTCAGTTGCAAAAGTAGATTTGTGGGAATTATCATGGACTCCCACTTCCCTGCAGTTTCCTTGCCAAGGTTTTTCAAAAGCAGATTTCCCCTTTCCTAGGCCTGAGAGGACAGGACAGGCCAAGGTCTCTGAGATGGCTTTGTGCCTAAAGTAGAACCGGAAATGAGCGTCTCTCAGGCTCTAGGCTGGTGGCCATCAAACTGGGCCTTCTTCCTGCCCACAAAATCTATCAGTTCAGCTGTTCCTGCTACTCCAGCCCCAAATTCAAGGTTGCAGCTTTCAAGATCCAGTATCCTCCAAAGAACACATACTTTATACCAGTGGTTCCCAAACTTTTTCAGTGCACCACCCCCTTGGTGCTACAAACTCATCCTCAATGCCCCCCACCCAGGGGTGGGATTCAAATTTCTGTGGGCATGGCCTAATTTGAGGGTGTGGTTTGCTGGTAATGTGACTGGGTGGGCATGGCTTGCTGGTCACATGATTGGTGGCATGGCTTGCTGGTCACATGACTGGGTGGGTGTGGTTTGGTGACTGGCAAACCAAATACAAGTGGTCCTCACTTAATGGCCGGTTGCTTAGCAAGTGTTCTAATTTATGACTGGCCTCCTCAGAACTACTTGATCTGTTTTTGGAGTTTTGACAGCCATGTACACACATATACACACACTCCCTGCTGGAGCAGGTCATTGGACTATAATCGGCAAAGTATCCCCGATTAGATTCTAGTAGTGAATAAAATATAATTAGACATGCTTTGCCACTTCTTGTTGATTTATTTTATTTGTATTTATTTTATGTTGCTGAATTGCATTGACATGTGTGTCCCTTCTTGTGCACAGTCCAGAAGCTTTTGTGATTCGTTGCAGCAAAAATTACCGACCTCTGGCTTTGCTCTACTTTTCAAACATGCCAGCACTGCGTCGTGTTCTAAGTGCCAGGCCTGCAGGCCCACCCCATTGAGCCCGCTGCACTGGAGGGACCTGCCCAAGCAAGTCCAAGCGGAGTGGTGCACCAAATCAATGGGGTGTAAGATTATTATAAAATTTGGAATTTATTTTATGGTTGGATAGAATAAAAAAGAATTGAATTATATAAGTCAGGCTTGTCCAACCCGCGGCCCACGGGCCGCATGTGGCTCAGGTCGCCTCGTAATGCGGCCCAACGCCCACCCCAACCTTCATGAAAGATCCAGCGAGGAGGAGGAGGAGAGGCAGGCGCGAGGTGGGGCAAGGCGGGGCGAGGCGAGCAACAGAAAAGGCGGGAAGCCGCAGCCCAAAAGTCCCGCCCCACCACCTCCTTCTGTTGCTGTCACCGCCACTGCCGCCGCTGCTGCTTCTGCCGCCGCCGCTGCCATTTCTGCTTCTGCTCCCACTGCCGCTTCTGCCCCCGCCGCCGCTGCCGCTTCTGCCCCCGCCGCCACTGCCGTTTCTGCTTCTGCCCCTGCTGCCGCTTCTGCCCCGCCCCGTTTCTGCTTCTGCCCCCGCTGCTGCTTCTGCCCCCGCCGCCACTGCCGTTTCTGCTTCTGCCCCTGCTGCCACTTCTGCCCCCGCTGCCGTTTCCGCTTCTGCCCCCGCTGCCCCCACTGCCGCTTCTGCCCCCGCCGCCACTTCTGCCCCTGTCGCTTCTGCCTCCGCCGCTGCTTCTGCCCCCGCCCCCGCCGCTGCTGCCCATGCCACCCACCCACCCATCTTTGCCAGCACATTGAAACATCTTTGGCTTCTATTAATTAAAGATTTTGTGGATGAAACATGGCTAAGACCATCAGGAAGCTCTCACATTTTGTTGAAGCTTTAAACAGGATCCATTGGACCAGACCTCCACCCTAAAAATTACTTTTCCCCAATGTATCAGTGCCAATTCTGAAGAAGGCAAAACAAAAATGTATTGGTAAATTACAAGAACACACACACACACACCCTTCTTGCCCTGCTGGAGCAGGTGATTGGACTAGAATAGATATCTCATTATCTTTCTCCTCCCTCCCTCCCACCTTATTTCTTTTTCTTTCTGTCCCTTCCTTCCACCACCACCCCTTTGTCTTTTTTTCTTTCTTTCCCTTTTTTCTTTCTCTTCTTCCTTCTCTCTTTCCTTCTCTCAGGCTCACCCCATTGACTTCGTGCACCACTACGTTCGGCCTTGGCTTGGGCACATGCCTCCGGTGCAAGGGCCTTAATGGAGTGGACCTGCGGGGCCTTGACCCGAACGCAGCGGCGGCGGGATGTTTGAAAAGGGGAACAAAGTCACTCTGGCTTTGCTCTCCTTTCCCAACACTGCATTCGGGGCGAGGCCCCCCCCCAGGCTTACCCCATTGAGCCCTTTGCACTGGAGCGTGCAAGTCAATGGGGTGATCCTGCGGGGCCTTGCCTCAAATGCAGCGGGATTTTTTCTCACCCCTGAATTTTGCCCTGCGAGGGGCCCACCTTCAGCGCCCCCTGCCACTAAGAGGTCCTCCTGCCGCCCCCCCCCTTGCCTCTTTGTGCCCCATTAAGGCATCCCACTGCCACCCAGGGGGCAGTACTGCCCACTTTGGGAACCACTGCTTTTCACCTTTCAATCTGAGCTTCAAAGTTTGATTCTGAGGAAATGGACTGTTCTGAGTGGGAACTTATGGCTTTTCACCCAGCCCTGTAGACCATCCCCTCTGACACTTAGGTTGGCTTTGAGGACACCGAAAGGGTTTCTGACTCCTAACCATAAGACTCCTAACCAATTCCAAGTGGTCAGCTGTCCAGAACCCACGTAGTTCGGTTCATCAATAAATGGACCTTCTCTTCAATCAGTCTCCAGCCTCCATTTTATCTCCAGTGGCTTTCTCCTGGCTTGGAACTGGACCTGGATATTTCTTCCAACAGTTGCCTTGATTTAATGTTGCTTGATATTTTTATACAGCCCTGTGAGAGATTCAGAGGCTTTGGGATCATTGCAAGCATTTCCAACTCCTAAATACAATGAGACATGATAAAGATGGTGCACTAAAATTTGATATCAAGTAAAAAGGGAAAATGGGTTAAATATATTTTTACTATTTTAAATTTTACAAATTTTGCACATGTTTAAATTCGAAAGCACTTGGACTTAAGACTCAGGCCAAGAGCCTTTTGCTTTCTCCACATACCTAGCCCGGTCCTGGTTGTTGGGTGTCTTTCATGTAATGAGAGCTACTAAAAAAATTATAACCTGTCTTTCTGAATGGTGTTATGGAAATAAATATTGGAATTCCTTGGTGTCTTCCAATCTCAGAAAAATCAGGATCATTCATCTGCCTAGCTAAAATGTCACTTTCGCTGCTACAAAAAATATTCCTATTTTTTTTTTTAAAAAAAGGTTTTTTTTATTTTTATAACATACAACATAACAAATAAAACCATCTTTCAGTTATACAGTGTGCCGGTTTGGTATATATATCATGTGCACAATATTTGTAATTCTTTCCTCCTAAGTTTACATTCATAATATATTCTGCCCTATATTCCATATTATATTCTCTCACTATTATTCTATTATATAATTTCTAAGTTCATTTCCAGACTGTCTCAATTCTTACTGAGATATATTCATAGTATAACTTAAAAATAATCAATTATATCATTGCTGTTATATTTCAATTTCACACTCTTCTATCGAGCCATTGATAAATCCCAAATCTTATAATACTCCTTTTTTTTCTTGATCTCTAATTTCTAATGTCAATCTACTCATTTCTGCACATTCCATTATTTTCTTAATCACCTCCTCTTTCATCGGAATTTTCTCATTTTTCCAATTTTGAGCAAATACAATTCTAGCTGCAGTTAAAACATTAATAATCAAATATATTGTCTCTTTACTGTAGAAAAAGTCCTGCACGCTTTCAGTTTTAAGCTGTATTTACATGTTTAATCAACTTTTCACTCAGAAACTATGCAAAATTAGCACTTTGATGAAAATTTCTGTAGTTGGGTTGAGATGCATAATTTTTATTAATATAACTGAAGTCTTTTTAAGGTTTTGAGTGAGTTTACGTGCTAAAGCAAACAACTTGCATTTTTGAGAATGTTAGGATCGAAAGTAGTCTATCAGCAGCGAGCTTTGGCTGACCAATCAAAATGCACAGAGGCTAAATCTATGAGCCAATCAATGTCATACTCTCTGACTATAAATAGACATCAAAAGCATCGAGAAATTTAATTTAGCTCTGGTTGCAGGCAAGGATGAAGGCTTTTGCTTTCACCAGTACTGAGCAGCGGCATCACATCATTGTGCTTCATGAAGAGAGTTATTCCTGTACAGAAATAGCCAAGAGAGTGAAATGCCATCGCACCACAGTGAGCAGAGTGGCTGAAAAATACCAAATAACTGGTTCAGTTGATGACAGGCTCCACTCTGGAAGACCAAGAAAGTCGACAAAACAACGCATTTCGATGGCTGACAGGAAGCTCACCTCACCTCAGATTACAAGAATTTGGGGTGAAACTTGTGATGTAAATATGTGACAAGCACAGTGCATCGCAGACTGCTTGCCAGAGGCCTCAAAGGCTGCAGAGCTCAAAGTAAACCTTTGCTCACAGATGCTCACCACTCTCGTCAACGTGCGTGGACCAAAAAGTATGCCAAGTGGACCAACGAACAGTGGGCCAAGGTAATCTTCAGCGATGAGAGCAATTTCTACTTGACTGGGAATCAGTACAATAAGTATGTCCGAAGATTTCCAGCTGAAGAATTTAGGCTGTACTGCCTGAATCTATCTGTGAAGCATCCATTGCACGTGATGATCTGGGGCTGTATCACTGTTTCTGGTATTAGTCGGATACAAATCGTGAAGGGAATCATGTATTCCAAGCAGTAGGCTGAAGTCCTGGAAAAGACCATGCTTCCTTCAGCTCAGCAACTTGTAGGGAAGAACTTTTACTTCCAGGATGACAACGCTTTTTGTCATCGAGCCAAGTCCACCCAGCAGTGGATAAAGAAGCATGGTGTTCAACTCCTGGATTGGCCAGCTCAGAACCCGGATTTGAATTGAGAACTTGTGGGCCAAGATTGGTTATGAAATAAGAAGTATCCAAAAACCAAGCAGGAGCTGATTGAATCCATTATTGCAGCCTGTCACCATATTGTCACCAAAGATCACATGCAAAGGCTTATACAGTCTATGACGAAGCGATGCCGCCTGATAAGCAATAAGGGCAGGCCAATTTCATATTAGAAACCATGTTTGGTTCCCTAAATGGTCCTTTTCAGGGCCGCAAACAATAAAAATGTTAACAAAACACTAGCATCAGCCTTAGTAATTACAACACATATGCCACTGGGTATGCATCAGTTAATCTGTTTTCACAGTCATTGTAAGCATGCAAGAAAATTCACAATCCCCATCAAAACAGCAACCAAATTGCAAAAAAAATTATGCTTTTCCTTTAAAAACCACCAGTATTTATTTTAATATAACAATATTTGCATAGCAGTTAGCATAAAATATCATAAAATCTGTGGCCTACCCCCCAAAAATGTCATAAACCATAAAATGTAAAGCGTGCGGGACTTTTTCACATAGCTGTACAATCCCCAATAAAAATACCTCTGGTTTTAAGTTTATATGCTGTTTTATCATTTTTTCCAATCATGTCTGAATTTTAGTCTAATATCTTTTAGCTTCTTCACATGTCCACCATATATGGTAATGTTGACATTTCCCACATTTCACAGATTTGTCCTTAAACATCTTTGCTACTCTTGCTGGGGGGAGGTGCTGTCTGTAGAACATCTTATACAAATTATCTTTATACACTATTGACATTGTTAATTTATAATGTCTAGTAGTATAATGTCCATAATTTCTGCCATTTATCCAAATCTATCCCATATCCAAAAATTTTCCCCCAAGCAATCATCATTTCTTTAACTTGCTCTTCTTCTAATTTCACTCCTAGTAAAACCATATTCTCCCTGTCAAGGATAGTTGTAGGTTTTTCCACTTTTCCAAATCTGTCGCAATCTGTTGTTTTAATTTATAGTAATTGTCTTCCTTAAGTGTTCCACATCTCACTGTCAATTGTATCCCCAGGTATTTAACTTTTTTTGTGATCTGGATGTGTAAACTGTCATATGTTTTCAACTTTCTCTTCAACACGCTTCCTTTGTTCTTCTTTAATATATAAAACCACTCCTCTTTTCTTACATTGGGTCAAGGAAGTAAATATTTTCCCTAATTTTGGCTGTACCAACAATTGTTCATATTGTTTTTTAATATGTACCTCTTGTAGACAAATTATATCAAATTTTAATTTCTCTAATTTATGAAAACTTTTCCTTCTTTTAACGGCTGAATTAAGTCCATTTATATTAATTGTATTCAATTTTTTCTCTTCCATGGTTATATTTTATAGTTGGGTTTAGCAGCTCTCGTAGATCTTGGTTCATGTTGTTCTTTGGTTTCCACCTTTCCACCTGCTGTATCTTCTTCTTTTTCAGTCCCCATTTGACAGTCCTCTTGGAATTCAATTAGTGCCCTCTTCCTCTTTCCTTCCAAAAAATTCTGTATAAAATAATTCCGCTTTCTCAATTGAGTCAATTCTGTGTCTCTGTTTTTGCCATGTAAACATTAACCCTTCTGGGATCAGCCATCTATAATTCACCTCTTTTTTCAGTAGCATTTTAGTCAGGAATCAATATTCTCTTCTCATCTCTCTCACTCTTCTGGGTATTTGTTTTAAGACCACAATCTCCTTGCCTTTGTATTTCAACATTTTATCTCTTGCCACTTGCAATATTTGCGTTTTAATGGCTTTCTTTGTAAATCTAATATGAACTTCTCTTGGTAGGCTATTTCTCATCGCATATCTTGTAAAAACTCAATATACCTCATCTATTCCATCCATCATCTTCTCTTCAGTTATTTCCAAAGCTTCAGCCAATATTTCTATCATTATCTCAGCTAGATTTTGTCCTTTTTCTTCCTCTATATTTTGAATTCTAAGATAAAATTCTGATCTGTCCATCTCCCATCTCAGCATACCACTTTTATCTTGTTCAACCACAGTTAATCTGTTATCAATGTCTCCAATCTTCTTGTCTCTTTGTTTATCTTCTTCAATTTTTTGGAATCTCTCATCATACTTCGACATCATTTGTTGAATGTTCTCCACTTTTTCATTGGTTTTCCCTGTTCTTTGTTCAATGCTCTCTGTTCTTTGTTCAATATTCTGTTTGTTCGATGTTCTCTATTCTCTTTTCAATAGTCTCTGATCTTGTTTTAATATCTTGGATTCCTTGCATAATCATCTGCAGAGTCACTTTTTCATGTCTTTTTTCTTGCTTTAACATTGTCTGTATTGAACGTTGTCCTCCAGATGGTGGGGAGGCAGAAGTAGAAGTTGAGGAACCAGGAGCTGTAAATTTCCTACTCATTTTAAACAATTCAAAATCTTCAGGTTCTTCTAAACCTTAATCCAATTGTGAAGTAGCCAATTATAATCCAAGGCAAAAAATAAAAAATGGTAGAGAGAAAAAAGCCCAATAGTAATAAAAAAAGGGGGAGACAAAGTTTCTTCAGGTTCTTGTAAACCTTAATCCAATCAGTAGTTAAGTAAAAAAAAAAGACTTAAAAAAAACAGAAGGAGAAAAATTCTTCAGGTTCTTCAACACCTTAATCCAAATGAAAGGTCTCACATAGAAAAAAGTGCATACAAATGAACCAAAAAGGTGGGTGAAAAAAACAAAAAATGCCAGGGGAAAAAAAGGAGAAAAGGCTTTTAAGGCTTTCCCTTTAAAATAAAAAGCAAACGTGAAGACTGGACTTCCAAAAAAAAAAAGACAAAAACAAATTCCAACCAAACCAAAAACCCAAGTAGTTATTACAAGAATAAAGATTAAAAAAAAATACAGTAAAGCTGGTAAGGAGGGGTAGCACAGCTTTAAAAAAATTAAAAGGGCACACTGCACTGTTTACTTATCCAAGGCTCTTATTATAACTCTATTCTCCAAAGACTTAGTACCTTTTCTTTTCATAAGCTTCAACACCAGGCTCCAGCTGTTGATAGAAATCCAGAAAAGCACCTGCAATAACACTCTCCCGTGCTCTTCCCTCTATCTTATCACATAGCAATGTCCTTGAAAAGGAGTCTCAGTGCTTTCTTTCTCAGCTTTCTCAGATTCGTCTGATCACAGAAAATAAAGCATTTTCAAGCCTCTAGATTCTTTCTTTTCCTTAGGGTGTCCTTTCAAGTCTTAGAATAAAAAAGTTCTCACCAAACCGGCACACTTTCCCTTTCTGCTCTCTTCCGTTTCGGAGCTGTCCCAACTTCAGCAGCTTTAATGGCTGCCTCTTTGCTGCTGGCAAGAAGAGCTTCTCCTGGATCTACCAGGGACTTTGCAGTATCCCTGGGATCAACAGGATGCACTCTTCACTTTCGCCATCTCTTTGGGATGGTTTAGATCCATTTAGACCATCCGGGGCAAAGATATCAGATGAAATATCAGACCTCTGAGATCGCATGCCATATCATCGCGACACCAGCTCCGCCCTCTCCACAGTTCCTTTGTTTTTGTATTACTTGTATTGCTTGCATCATTGTTCTTAATTCCTATATTGGAAACTCCTTTTCTTTTTCTCTTTCTCCTTCCTTCTTTTTTTCCCTTCCCTTTTCCTGCTGTAGCATAGTATTGATCACTGACCAGCTGGGCTTAGGGAGGAGAAAGTAGGAATCGATGATCCTGTTGCAGCTATCTTCCTCATCTCAAGTCAATTATAATTCCACACAAAGGATATCTGCCAATTAATTCAAATTCTGCTTTTTTTAGGTTCTTTTCTACCTTAATCCTATTATAAGGAAAACAATCTTCCCATATCAAAAAGAAAAGAAAAAAAAGTGATGAAAAATAAAAATACCTGTTAAATCCACAGAGGTAAAAATAAAAAACAAAAAATCAAAAAGGAAAGAGTTCCAAAAATAATCCGCTTGTAGTAATCCAGTACTAGAGAATAAAAAAAGGAAAAACTAGTATGTTCCAAATAAAAAGCTAGCCAAAGAGAAAAAGGAGGCAAGCAGATGCAGACAAATTTAAAACAGTAAAAAGGCCCAGAAAAAAATACCACTAGTAAAAAATAAAACAAAATGAAATAGCCAACAATTATTTTAGATAGCAGTCACAAAGCAATTCCAAGCCACTGTATTGTGTCCAGAAAACCAAATCATAACATATCCAAGGTCACAGTAGTCTTCCTCTTCTATCCCCATCTGTTTAGATTGTCAGCACAGCACCTGTTTCAGCAATCCTTCAGCGCTTTGCTTTTTATTTTCCTTTTGAGTCAGCGTACTGTCCAGAAAAACAATTCTTAGATTTATTAAAAAAGATTCTATAGCCTCTAGGTGGTACTATTGCTTTGCTTTGCTTTCACTCCTTTATTATATTGTATCCAACAGAAATTTAAAAGAAAAAGATTCACTTTTAAAGTTACAGTTACTAAATAGGCAAACTAAAAAGGAAAAAATAGTCCAGGATTTAAAATTAAAATTAGGGTTTTGTCTTTTCCAAATTATTAGTCCAGTCCAGTTAAAGAGAAAAAATTGATCTTTCTGTTAAAACACGTTATAAAATAGCCCTACTTGAATCTGACAGTTATAAACATGCTTTCCAGCTGCATTCTCTTCTGTCTTCAATCTTAAAATTTCTTTTTCCCTTAGGGTGTTCTTTAATCTTTAGCAAAAAATTTAAAAAAAATCTCACCCAATTCAGACATACTTTCCTTCTGCTTTCCCTTTCATTCCAGAGCTGTCCCAGCTTTCCAACAGCTTTAATGGCTGCTTTCCTCAGCCGCTGGTTCGGGGAGTTTTTCCTGGATTAACCAGGGACTTTGCAATGTCCTTGGGATCGACAGGATGTGCCCTCTTCTGTCACCGTCTCTCTGGGATGGTTTAGGTCCAAAAGGACTGTCCAGTAGCAGGGACATCAATGGTTCTTTTGGGAGTTCCCGAATCCCCATCTTTCTGCTGCGACTCCAGCTCTGCCCACCCAATTCCTCCCTATATTTGAAGAACAAATTTTTGAAAAAAATATTAAGGAGCCCTGAGGGACAAGTGAAAGCACAGGAAACATGTTCTGCTTACAGAAATCCTGACACTTTCTTTCTCAAAAGCTATTCAAGATTCTTACATAATGCTGTTTTAGAAACTAAACATTATCAATTATACAATTATTTCCCTCACATCTCCACACCAGGGAGGTGGGTGGGGAAACCACACAATTATCAGTATATTGATGATGCTCTCGGGCCCTAGCTCTCAAAAGCTAATAAGGAGGCAACTCCAAGCAAAGGAGATAACAGCAGGAGTTGCAAATAAACCTGGAAACCCTATACTCAAAACCATAATCCCTTTTCTCCTCAACTCAGTATTCCTGTAGCTCTTCTCCATGAAGGCCACCTGCAGGGCAGGACAGCATTTACATCTAAAATGTTATGCTGGTTTTGTCACTGCCTCAAACTCTTCCAATATATTTGCTATTCATACAGTTTCTTCCACTTGCGTGCCTCAGTCTTGACACAATCTGAACAGACATGCTTGGTTTTCTGAATTCCTGGAACTGTTTGGAAAAGATGAACTTTTAAACCTTTCTGCTTCTCTTCTCTCATTTTCTCCTTATATGAGGAGCCTCAATCTGTTTAGTGCTCCTATCCCCAAGACATGCTGGCTGGTGAATTCTGGGGCTGAAATTTTGGGGGCACCCAGGGAGAAAAAGGCTGGGATCCACCATGGTAAAAATGCAACAAACACTCCAAAAAAGCTTTTTACAATTTCTTAAAAAATAAATACAGGTAATTCCCAGCTTATGAAATGCTCTTAGTGAATGTTCAAAGTTATGTGATAAGCGCCCCCTAGAGTTTACAAATAAATCCCGAAATTATGAATATTGCAGCACCACAGCTGCAATAANACCCCCCCCCCCCCCCCCGGCCAGCTCTTCACAGGCATTTCGCCTGTGGAGAGTCACTTACTTCCAAAGATCTCTCTGTTGCGGTTTCTTTGCCTGCATTTGCAGAGAACAGAGGCCTAACATACTGTGAGATCATGCAAGATCAGTAGCACGAGATCTTGTGTAATCTCACACTTTAGGCTTCTATTCTCTGTAAATTGAGACCTGAACATTTGCAAACGGAGGGAAACTTCGGTCCTTCAGTCCTTCCCTCTCTTTGCTGATTCCTTGCCGAAGCCTGCAGGGAAATTGTGTTCCTGTAGGCTTAACCAGCCCTTTGCAAAAAGCTTTTGTTGGCACCAGCAGAGCTTTGGAGGACTTGATGCAAAAAAAAAAATTTTTTGCAAAGGGCTGCCAAAGCCTACAGGAATGCAATCCTCAAGTGCTTTGCCAACAAGAAAGTAGCCTCGAGAGGCCATGCGCACCTTCTTGGGGTTGCTTTCCTGGTATCAGAGGCCTTGTCAGGCTGACCAGGGGTGAGAAAGCATAAATGCAAGAGAAGAAGCAGGAAGTGATGTCATTCAATCGATGAGATTCACTCCCACGCATTCTTAACTTATGGATGGAATGGGCAGGCTGCATTGCATTTGTAACCCGAGGATTAATCGTATCCAGCAACTTCTGCTGCTGATAGCCAGATAGGCATTATAAAATTATTATGTTGAAATTTTTTCTTTCCTTCTTCCCATCTAATACCATGATATGTTCTTCTACAAAAACTTAGGCAAATTCTTTGTAGTCAAATTAAATAGTAAATTTATCAGCTGGAGTTGCAATGGAACATTAGAAATGAAATTCAAACCTTCTCTACACTGATCACTTAGGGCCTTGTGTGCGTTTTCTTGTGTGCAATAAGGGTGGAATGTCTCCTAAAGCAACATCCACACTCGGAACACTCACATGGTTCCTCACCAGTGTGTATAAGTACATGTTTTATAAGATTAGATCTAGTACTGAAATCTTTCCCACATTCTGGACACTCATATGGTTTCTCTCCTGTGTGAGTCCTCTGGTGTGTCACCAGGCTGGAATTCAAACTGAAACTTTTCCCACATTCAGGACATTCAAAGGGCTTCTCTCCTGTGTGAGTCCTCTGGTGTCTCACCAGGCTGGAATTATCACAAAAACATTTCCCGCAATCAGGACATTCAAAGAGGTTCTCTCCTGTGTGAATCCTCTGGTGTTTCACCAGACTGGAATTATCACAGAAACTTTTCCCGCAATCAGAACATTCAAAGGGTTTTTCTCCTGTGTGAGTCCTCTGGTGTATAACCAGGTTGGAATTCGATCTGAAACTTTTATCACAATCAGGACATTCAAAGGGTTTTTCTCCTGTATGAATCCTCTGGTGTCTCATCAGGTTGGAATGCAAACTGAAACTTTTCCCACAATCAGGACATTCAAAGGGCTTCTCCCCTGTGTGAGTCCTCTGGTGTGTTACCAGGCTGGAATTATCATAGAAACTTTTCCCACAATCAGGACATTCAAACGGTTTCTCTCCTGTGTGAGTCCTCTGGTGTTTTACCAAGCTGGAATTATCACAGAAACTTTTCCCGCAATGAGGACATTGAAAGGGTTTCTCTCCTGTGTGAGTCCTCTGGTGTGTCACTAGGCTGGAATTCTGACTGAAACTTTTTCCACAATCAGGACATTCAAAGGGTTTCTCTCCTGTGTGAGTCCTCTGGTGTCTCATCAGGCTGGAATTCAAACTGAAACTTTTCCCACAATCAGGACATTCAAAGGGTTTCTCTCCTGTGTGAGTCCTCTGATGTGACAACAGGCTGGAATTCCAACTGAAACTTTTATCACAATAAGGACATTCAAAGGGCTTCTCTCCTGGGAAAGTCTTCTGGTGTGTCACCAGGCTGGAATTCTGACCGAAACTTTTCCAGCAATCAGGATATTGAAATGGTTTCTCCTTGGTGTGAGTCCATGTTGCCATCCTCGCTGAAGCATTTACCGCATTGGGAGCACTTGTAGGGTTTCTCTCCTGTATGGATCCTTCCAAAAACCACAACGGAGTTGTTCTGATCAAAGCTTTTACCACATTGAAAGTATATGTAAGACTTTTATCCAGTCTGGATCCTCTCATACATAGTCAACTGTGATTTGCAAGTTGTATCTTTCCCACAACTGGCACATCTATGGAGCTTTTCCACCACTAAAATTCTTGAGGAGCTCAAAAATATGGATGATCCCTTGTTAGTTGTGCTTTGATTTCCTTGTGATTTTCTTCCTTCCAGAGTGAAGCCTGCAACACTGTCTGCTCTACATGGCTTTCCAATCGACCTTTTCCTCCACACTGACTTTTTCACTTCCCTCTTTTGCTGAATGGAAAAATAATCTCCATTGACTTTTTATGTAAGGTATTCTTGAATTTCACATATTACTTTTCCCATCTAGAAATCTCTTCTTGATTTTCTCTCATTTCTCTCTCACCTGCTGAGGAAGGTGAAGAATTGTGTGGCGCTTTGAAGAAAATGGAAAATATTTCAATTTCTGGACTGACTTGCTTTGCTATTCAATGTTGCTTGTCATCCTCGGTTGTCCAGTGTGCTCTTATCGCCATCCTCTTTGTCTATAAGAATGAAATAAAAGGGTATAAAATAAAAAAATAAAATGGTTGCAATAGATGAGAAAAAAAGAACATTACATTTACATTACAATGAAAAATTATGAAATTCACTTGTTGATTGGGTCAATCACAAATTCTTAGCAGTGCAGATGATTGTTTTCAAATACAGTCAAGTGAAAAAGAAAGTACACTCTCTTTCATTTCTATGGTTTTAGGATGCAAAAACCAGAGGAGGATTTGGGTTATCTAATTGGGAAATAAGATTATCAGGCCACAGTATTAACCTGGATGAAAGAATGGATAACACTGAGAAATAGAAGGTTGTTAATGCTAGATGGACATGATTTACAACTGGGCTGGCATGCATTTCTACGGTATGGGAGAAGGAAAAGACATAGGTATTTTCAAAGACATATAGTCAGGAATGCATTGTTATTAGCATGGGAAAAAATTAGAGAACAACATTACATGAAGATTTCAGTCTGGCTATCCACAATGGAAGCACTCATACACCCAAATGTTTGTAAAATGGGAACTATTGCTCTCTGAAATGAAAAGGGTGAGCTCAAAACTAAACAAGAATTGAATGAACAAGGGTTGCAAATGCATTGGTATTCATATATGCAAATACAATCAAGATATGAAAAAGATATTAAAGCTGAAGGGATTCATAAGGAGTTGACAGAATTGGACAAAATACTAACAGGAACGGAAGATAAGTTGATTAAAATATTATATTGCTATTTACTAGGTGTTAAACTAGAAAAAGAACAAGATAAAGAAACAATGATAGCACGGGCAAAAATGTTTGGATATGCTATAGTATTAGATAAATGGCAGAAACTACGGGATAGGAACTATAAATCCACAATATCGACAGCATACAAAGAAAATTTGTATAAGATGTTTTGTAGATGGCAATTTGCACCAGCAAAATTAGCTAAGATGTTCAAAGATAAATTAAATGCTGGAAGTGCCACCAGACACCTGGAACATATTACCATATGTGGTGGTCGTGTATAGAAGCTAAAAGATACTGGACAAAACTACGCTCATGGTTGGAAAAAATGATAAAACAACACAAAGATATGAAACCTGAAATATACTATTTCAGACAAGTGGCTGTCTCATCTCTTCTGAAAAGCCTCAAATGGGGAGACTGGTTGGTGGCGTGGTGGAAATGGCTGGAAAATAGTGGAGCTCCATCAAGCTCTGTGAAAACAGCTGGTATCTGCCAGGAGACCCGAAAGCACAGGTCTCCAAACTTGGCAACTTGAAGAGTTGTGGACTTCAACTCCCAGAACTCTCCAGCCAGCTATGGGATTTAAACTCCATAAGTCTTAAAGTTGCCAAATTTGGGGACACATGCCCTACATGGTCGAAGCCACCTTTGAGGGGTGGTAAAGGAAGGAGAGGTGCTTCAATTATCACGACGAAACCACAATTTCCTCATTAGGTCCAAAGAAACCTCTCCCGAAAAGCAGCAGGGATGATGGCCATTTTGGCAAGTCGCAAGCTGTGACAACTGGGACAATAATTGTGCTGGAGCGGTTCGTGGACAGAGCATTGAAACTGGGTGAGATACCTTCCAACTTTTATTCTAAAGATAAAATAATTTCAAAAAATAATCTCCAAACATTAAGAAAGCAGCTATTGGATACATGGAGAAGGATTAAAGAGTCAGATGCGAGGGATTCAAACTGCTGAATTGCTGACTTTTGTGATCTACAAGATCAGCATCTTAACCACTGAGCCACCGCCTCCCTTATTATTGTTGTTAACATTGTCTAAAAAGTATATTGACCCAGTCAATACGCTGTCATACAAAATATGTATGGTTGTTAAAGGAAAATTAAAAATAAAACATATCTGAAAAGCCTCAAGTGATGGAGCAACAAAATTCTAAAAGCCAGCCTTTCTTCGGGTTAATTGTTCTCACCATGAGGATATTTCTCACTGCTTCCATAGTATTATGAGGTGAAATAGCAGCCAAGTATGACTGCTAATACAGTGCCGTTGATCAATTATATCATCAGCAAGTATAACTACATCTATAAAAGCTGAAATTGTAGGAGTTTGCTGATCTCTGGCATTGAGGTGTGTGTTAACACAGTGGCAAAGAATAAAGAATCAGCAATTATCTTAGAAAAGGAACTATTGCCGCCCATCGATTTGGGAAGGTTTAACAAGCCAATTCTGAACAATTTAAAATCCATCATTCTACAGTGAGGAAGATTATTCACAAGTGGGAAACATTCAAAACAGTTGCCAATCTTCCCATGAGTGGACTTTCAAGAAAATTCTCCCTAACGCCAGATGATGCAATGGCCAGAGAAATTGCAAAAACACCCAAAGAATTCTATTTCTGACTTTACAGGCTTCAGTTACCATATTAAATGTTAACATTCATGACAGTCCAATTAGAAAAAGACTGAGCAAGTATGCTTTGTATTGAAGGGTTACCAAAGGAAAGTCTCTTCTCTCTAAAAAGGTCATAGCAGCATGGCTGAGGTTTGCAAAGTTGCATCTGAACAAATCACAGGACTTCTGAAACACTTGTCCTTCCCACAGAGGAGACCAATAGCTAAAGCTAGGCTGACATGGGATTATGCAACAGGACAATGGTCGCAAAACACACCAGCAAATCTACAACAGAATGGCTGAAAAAGAACCAAGGTGTTTCAATGGCAGTCAAAGTTCAGACCTCAACCCGATTGACGGGACCTCAAGAGTAGTGCAAAAAAAAGCATCCACAATCCTCAATGAACTGAAGCAATGTTGTAAAAAAGAGTGAGCCAAAATGCCTCCACAATGCTGCAAGTGACTGATAAAGTCACACAGAAAAGAACTAGTTGCTGCTGCTAAACGTGGTTCTACAAATTATTGAATCTTACATTTTTCACACACGACTTCTCCATTTTGGCTTTCTTTTTATAAAATAAATGATGATTTGGTACAATATGCCATGTACTGTTATTCATCTGTGGTTGTATTTACCTACTTTTAAGAACTTTTTGAAGGACCAGTTGATTTTTATTACATCCTGACATGGACATTTGCAGATCTATATGTTCAGAGAGAAATAAAAATACACATACCTGCAACAGGAAAAAAATCCAATCTTTCAAGCATGTAAAACATCTCAAAATGGTTACTCAAAACTTCTGCACAAATGTTAGTCAGGAATCTGATGAATTTGCTGATCGCTCATCTGTTGAGATGGCAATGCTGAAGTTTGGGCCAGAACAAGCTTCTGAGGCAATGGAAACTTTCACAGGAAACCACTAGCCTAGGGGTCTGCAACCTTAAACACTCAAAGAGCCACTTGGACCCGTTTCCCACAGAAAAACAAAACACTGGAAGCCACAAAACCGGGTTGGGCATGGTCAACTCGATATCACTCGCTCCACAGAAGGCATGCGTGATTATTTTTGTAATTTTTATAATTTCTGTCATGTGCCAGCTGCCTCTTATTGTATGTAATGAAGCAAAAGCAAAGAAATGTGTGTATCAATATCTGCCTTGCACTATGTTCTGGGTTCCTTCCTCCTTAGGAGGGACCCATCTTTATTCAGATGAATAAATGCATTACCTTATAAACATACACACGCTTGGATTTTCTCTTTCATTTCATCAAGCCACACCTCTCAGTCTGCATGACACAAACTTTGCAGATGTGGAGGCTTTAACTGATGAAAAGATGCCTAAAGTCTCTGCAAGATTGGAAGCACCAGTTTTGCCCATGGAAGCCCTGAGCTTCAAGTAAGGACAGAAAATATTTTCCACAATCCCTTTGGTCACATCCCAAATGAAGTAGTCCTCACTTACTGACTGCAATTGGGACTTGCATCTGTGTCATTAAGCAGTCTGATCAATAGCTATTTTTTAAAAAGTGCTGCATTTAAGCACAGTTGAACCTGCTGAATACACGGATGGGGGGACCTACTCGTTATCTTGAAATGGAAGTAAAACAAAACAAGAACCCAGAAAAGACCAAGAGGCACATCAGCCCGACCTTGTTGCCCAGAAAACATCAGGTCCACTGCAGAATAATTGAGTTTTTTGGGGGGACCTTGGAAGTCTTCTAGTCCATCCCGTTCAGGCAGGAGACCTTATTCCATATCGAACAATCGGCTGTCCAATCTCCTCTGAAGACCCTCCAGTGACGGAGCCCCCACAACCTCTGGAGGGGAACCATTCCCAAAGGATCCACCGTCACTTGAAAGAGGCTTTTGAGATCTTTCCCCCCAGCAGAAAATTGCAGCCACCAGTTTCACAGCGTGCAGCCCCAGCGGGCTCCGATCTGGGGAGGGAAGGAACCTGTAGCTGACACGCTTCAGTCAGTTGCTTCTCTGCTTCCAGGCCGGGGAGGGAACCCCCGACTTGCTCCCGGACTCCCCTCCCACCTGATGCCCCCAACTCACCTGCAAGCTGCTGCTTCCATCCTGGGAAGAGCACAGATGCCGCTCTGCACACCTTCTTCCCATGAGTCATCCGGAAGGGGAAATTTTTCTGCCCTCCCCTATTTTCCAGCAATGCAGTACTCAATGGTTTAAAAACGGCTTTCTTAGCGCAAGCGCAGATGGCACCACTGAATTGATGCCTTTCTTGGCACCAATCTTACCTTAGCGCCATCTAGCGACAGGAAGTGGAAAAACACGCTTTTTCCAGGCTCCACCAAGCATTTAGATGTTTTCATTTGTGTATATAAAAACGAAAAACTACTCATGTGTCATCACAAAATGTCCAGAACCCCATAAAGCCTACAAATTTGAAATTTGGCACGTATGTTCCTCTTGGCTTCTAGGTGCTTGCTAAGAAAGGATTTTTTGATGCTAAGGAATTCTACTTCCCCTCCCCACCAGAAAAGAACTCTGTTCCAACTGCCAGTTGCCTGTTCTGAATAGAAAATAGGACAGAATAGAAATTAGAACTGCATAAAATAGAAAATAGAATAGGGATTAGAACAGAACATAAAAGGGAAGAGAATAGAACAGAATACAACAGCAGCATAGAGCTGGAAGGGACCTCAGAGATCTTCCAGTCCAGGGGTGGTATTCAACAGGTTCTGACCAGTTCTGGAGAACCAGTAGTGGAAATTTTGATTAGTTCAGAGAACCAGCAAATACCACCTCTGATTGAGATTTTACAGTACCCTTCCCTTGCCACGCCCATTAAGCGATGGCCACAGAAGTGGTAGTAAAAAAAAATGAATCCCACCACTGACCCAGTCCAACCCCCTGATCATATTACCAAGCACAATCTTTTTAATCTGCTGGATTTAGGAGCATCCTAACAAGATGCTAGGATCCTCCTAACCTAGGATTAATTCCTAGCTGATATCCTCAGAAAGTTGCCAGGACTTCTTTCCAGGGAATCTCAACACAGTTAACAAACCAGGTGTTCAGTTCATTCTCCATTAACAATTAACTCACTAAGATGGTTTCTCCTAGAATTCCCCATCCAGAATGTTTTAAGAGGGGAGGACGAACTCCAAGAATCCCCCAGCCAGCAAGAAATCCTTCCCTCCTGAAGTATGCCGGCTCTGGAATTCTGGGAGTGGAAGTCCT
>BHEV01004839.1:0-11272 GCA_004319985.1 Emydocephalus ijimae | reverse complement strand
CTTCTGATTGGCTGTCAGGCGGCTAGACCAGGATTGGTCAGCTCTAACGGACCTGATTGGTCCTTAACTAAGAGTTCCTAATAGTTAAAAGAGCTAGCGTTCCTAGTTCGTTATTAGTTGAAACGTACAAAAGATGCCTATATAAGGCAGAGTTNTAAACAACACAATGTAACTCCAAGTCAATCACACTTCTGTGAAATCAAACTGTCCACTTTGGTAGCAACACTGATTGACAATCAATTTCACATGCTGTTGTGCAAATGGAATAGACAAAGGGTGGAAAGAATAGGCAGTTAGCAAGATATCCCCAATAAAGGAGTGGTTCTGCAGGTGGTGACCACAGACCACTTCTCAGTTCCTATGCTTTCTGGCTGATGGTTTGGTCACTTTTGAATGCTGGTGGTGCTTTCACTCTAGTGGTAGCATGAGACGGAGTCTACAACCCACACAAGTGGCTCAGGTAGTGCAGCTTATCCAGGATAGCACATCAATGCGAGCTGTGGCAAGCAGGTTTGCTGTGTCTGTCAGTGTAGTGTCCAGAGCATGGAGGCGCTACCAGGAGACAGGCCAGTACATCAGGAGACATGGAGGAGGCCGTGGGAGGGAAACAACCCAGCATCAGGACCGCTACCTCTGCCTTTGTGCAAGGAGGGACAGGAGGAGCACTGCCAGAGCCCTGCAAAATGACCTCCAGTGAGCCACAAATGTGCATGTGGCTGCTCAAATGGTCAGAAACAGGCTCCATGAGGGTGGTATGAGGGCCCAACATCCACAGGTGGGGGTTGTGCTTATAGCCCAACACTGTGCAGGACATTTGGCATTTGCCAGAGAACACCAAGATTAGCAAATTCGCCACTGGTGCCTTGTGCTCTTCACAGATGAAAGCAGGTTCACACTGAGCACATGTGACAGAAGTGACAAGGTTCTGGAGACACTGTGGAGAATGTTCTGCTGCCTGCAACATCCTCCAGCATGACCGGTTTGGCAGTGGGTCAGTAATCGTGTTGGGTGGCATTTCTTTAGGGGGCCGCACAGCCCTCCAGGTTCTCGCCAGAGGTAGCCTGACTGCCATTAGGTACCTAGATGAGATCCTCAGACCCCTTGTGAGACCATGTGCTGGTGCAATTGGCCCTGGGTTCCTCCTAATGCACAACAATGCTTGACCTCAAGTGGCTGGAGTTCTCAGCAGTTCCTGCAAGACAAAGGCATTGATGCTATGGACTGGCCCACCTGTTACCCAGACCTGATTCCAATTGAACATGTCTCGCTCCATCCACCAATGCCACATCGCACCACAGACTGTCCAGGAGTTGGGGGATGCTTTAGTCCAGGTGTGGGAGATCCCTCAGGAGACCATCCACCACCTCATCAGGAGCATGCCCAGGTGTTGTAGGGAGGTCATACAGGCACGTGGAGGCCACACACACTACTGAGCCTCATTTTTACTTGTTTGAAGGACATTATATCAAAGTTGGATCAGCCTGTAGTTTTTTTCCACTTTAATTTTGAGTGTCACTCCAAATCCAGACCTCCATGGGTTGCTAAATTTGATTTCCATTGATAATTTTTGTGTGATTTTGTTGTCAGCACATTCAACTATGTAATGAAAAAAGTATTTAATAAGAATATTTTATTCATTCAGATCTAGGATGTCTTATTTTTGTGTTCCCTTTATTTTTTTGAGCAGTGTATATATTTAAATAAGTTAGTAAATAAAACAGAATACTTTAAAATAGCTTGTTTGTAAAAGGATTGAATGTGGATAATAACTGAGATGTCCTCTGATCATTTCCTATATGTACAACTGAGAATTAATCCTATGATTATCTCATACGATAAATTGGTTCCCTTATATTTTTGCCTGAAGAATCAAATTTGCCTGGAGAATCAAAACACAAATTGCCTAATTAGTTATGTCAATGTAGGAGAATTACAGGTTTACGTGTGCTAAAAAAATATACATTTCAGATGCACAGTGGCAGGTTTTTTTTTTCCTGGTTATTTTTATTTAAAAAAAATAATTCTCAAAAATAAAGAGGAATGGCTTGGCTCTGGCAACATTAACATTTTATGAGGCCTAAAATGAAGCAAGTCCAAAATAAATAAATACATAAATAAATAAATAGCAACCAGGGGACAACTTCTAAGTGGTTGCTGTTTTATTAGATTATTTAGTTTGACTAAGGCTATGCTAATTATCGAAATGCATGCTATGCTGAATGGATTTTTTTAGTGGCTTTTTAAACACAGAAAGAGATCAAACTAGATATACTTGTAGTTAAACACCTGCAGAGTACTTAGTAAATTTAACTGCTGGGAATCTGGCATATATTTTTTATTCTTTGAGTCTTTAATCTTTTCTTCCTGACCACTGACTGATGGAATTTTGTTGTAATAATTTTAGTTGCTGTCTACTTCATTACAGCATGAGGGGAAATTGCTACTGAAAGTTAGAAAGAATCCAATTGGCTTGTTTTACCTGATTCTGTGGAGAGAGAGGAGAAACCAGAACCTGGGAAAGGAAGCAACTAATATTAGGAAGTGATGTTCCCCACTTCCTTTCCGAATTGGGTCAACTTAGAAAACTACTATTTTCCTGGTTGACTGAGTCACTGGACATTGTGTGCTACAAAGAACAAGAGTTCATTAATTGGTAGGGCAGCTGAATGGATGGTCATGGCAAAAATATCCCAAACTCAGTATCAAGCAACTATATAGTATTAATTATTGCATATCTTGAAATGAATGACCTTCTTAGACACATAAGCTGTAACCAAGGCAGAACTATTTCACAGCAAGTTTGAAATCTCATACTGTACATTTGCTTCCCAGGACAAAATATTTGAAAAATGGGAATATAAGTATGTGTTAAGTATCTGGCACAGAAAGGAACAATTGCCAATGTGGACTGAGTAAACAAGTTATGAATTATATTCATTATATTCAAGTTTCCATGGAGTTTCACAACTTGGCAGCATTTATTCACATAGCAAATACTTATGTATGTTCCAACTATAGTAGAGAAGCTGTTTTTATCAGCTTTCTTGCAGAAATCTGTATTTCATGTACTTAGTGCAACATATTCTATAGCTTTCATCACTTGATTACTCACATTTCAATGTATGTTGTGTAACTGTTACAGTATTGTTATGAAAAATCTGATTTGGGATGTGACTAATAATTATTGTTGGCACCACTGTAGTGAATATGCAGGTGTCTAGTTAGTATGATCTCATCGTAGGGATTTCTATCTGAAATGTTTTTCAGGAGCATGTGTTTTGTAATGATTAACCAGGAAACACTAAGGAAGTCAATTAATCACAAATAACTGAAATGCTGCTGTTCTTGCCAGAGAAATGTACTGTATTGTCCTAAAATTATTCTCATCTTTCTGTTCCTTGCCAGAACTCAAATATCTTGAGATTAGTCTTTCCTTAGAGTTCAATCATGAAACCAATAGGGACAAATATCCTGCCACTATGACCCCAATATTTGTCCATAGTACTTCTCAAGATATTTTTTTCTAGAAATTTTAAATTTAGGTTTAAATTTAGGATTAAATTTAATCCTTAAAGCTAAACTCAGATTTTCTCCTCTTGTTACATCACATACATTTCTTATTTAGAAAACTGTTTCACTTCACAAAATTTACCAAACTGATCAAGGCAAGAAAATGGCGTCACCTTTAATTCAGAATGGAAGCTTCAGTTTCCTATTCTATTAATACCAGCAAACCTCCAAAGGTGCTTTTTTCAAGAAGCATCTGGACTTTCTGATTTTTCTTTGAAGACGTTTCACTTCTCATTCAAGAAGCTTCTTCAGCTCTGACTGGATGGTGAGAAATAGAATCCATCAAAGCTGAAGAAGCTTCTTGGATGAGAAGTGAAATGTCTTCAAAGAAAAACCAGAAAGTCCAGATGCCTCTTGAAAAAGGCACTTTTGGGGACAACCATGACCTGCATGACTGAGAATCTCCAAAAACAAGTACCAGCAAACATTATCTTCTATTATTCTAGATGTAACGCCTTAGTTATACCTAAGACAAGTTTTAGATGTAATCTGAAATGTAAATAAGAAAGTGTCTAGTTAGTATGTGCAGTGGAAAACTCAGCATTCCTATTCCTATTTAGATGTCTAGAATAGTCTTGCTTCTGAATTTATGGACATTTATTATATGGACATGTTGATTTATGAGTCTGCTGAAATTGGTCAGAAACCATTCGAAGAAACACATCCTTTCACACAAAACTCAGGCTTAGCCAGTAGATACATCCAAGGGTCTAGGACAATATAGAATAGAATAGAATAGAATAGAATAGAATAGAATAGAATAGAATAGAATAGAATAGAATAGAATAGAATAGAATAGAATAGAATAGAATAGAATAGAATATTGGAGTGTAGAATAGAATGGAATGGAATGGAATAGAATAGAATATTGGAGTGTAGAATAGAATAGAATGGAATGGAATAGAATAGAATAGAATATTGGAGTGTAGAATAGAATAGAATGGAATGGAATGGAATAGAATGGAATAGAATATTGGAGTGTAGAATAGAATAGAATAGAATAGAATAGAATAGAATAGAATAGAATAGAATAGAATAGAATAGAATAGAATAGAATAGCAGCTTTTCTACCACTACGAGATGGATTAGGAGATAACCATCTTTCACTACAAGGCAGATATACAAAGGATTGGTCATAAAAGAAGAACTTCTTCACAAACGTGAGTTATGAGGATACCTGATGAACCAATAAATGTTCTTTGTTATGGACGTCTTGTTGAGTTATCTCTCTGCATCTGTACAGTTTATGAATCCACTTC
Organism: Emydocephalus ijimae; assembly: GCA_004319985.1. Taxonomy (NCBI): domain Eukaryota; kingdom Metazoa; phylum Chordata; class Lepidosauria; order Squamata; family Elapidae; genus Emydocephalus; species Emydocephalus ijimae. Next base: position 6,443 of record BHEV01004839.1, on the reverse strand, counting down.
TGTACAAGATACAGAAAAGTGAAAGATGGTTATCTCCTAACCCATCTCATAGCAGTAGAAAGTAGAAAGTAGAATTGCTGCTGGATTTAATACTTAAGCAACGCACCCCACATCTGAGCTCAAGGAGAAATTTCCCAGACTTTGATTTTTTTTACACAGTTTCTTAAATATTGACCAGAGTGTTTCTCCAATGATAACCCCCTTTGAAACTATTGTGGATGATTTATTCAATTTGACCAGAGTGATTATCCAATGACAATCCCTTTTTTGAAACTATTATGCACCATTTAATCAACTTATTCAAAGGTCCAAAGAGTATCTGCAACCTAACATGGGCGTAGCAACAGAGTCTTACTGACCCTCTGCTGCCACTTTGTGAAGCAAGCGACCCTTTTAGGAATATTTCTGCATTCTGCACTCAAGTCTTCAGACTACGCGACACACCCTGTAGTGCCCCCTTCTGTCGCAAACTCACAACGTACCCTAGAAGCAGCCATACTGTGTGCTGTGCTACCATCGCCCAGACTTTGCAGTGCCACCTATGTGCTGAAGTATTAAATCCAGCAGCAATTCTAGTTTCTGCTACCTGCTTGCAGTGCACCCTAGTCCAAAAAAAAAAAAAAGGGATTGCATGGAAAACCATTACATTTTTTCAAATTCTCCCTTTGCCAATTTGAAGCATGGCAACTTCCTCAGCCATGACAGATGTCTCTGATGTACCAGAAGACCTGAATCCTCCACCCACCCTTGTTCTAAACATGGAGCCTGGCTCCCAACAACTGCCTTTAGATGTCCAACCCTATGGAGAAGCTGCAATACCTCCAAAAGCCTACGACCTCAGAAAGAGTAAGAAGCTTACCAAACCCATGGAAGAACTCTTGAAGAACGATTGGCAGCAGCAATATCACCACTACACAGACTCATGGGCGAAGATTGAGAAGATCTGTGATGCCCCAATACATAAGCTGCCCTCCGAGAAACTCTGTACATTGCTACATGATCTAGATGCCCTTTTCGCACAGTGGAGATTCAGCACAAACAACCTCAAGTCCATCCAGTCAAAACTGGGTGACCCCAAACTCCTAACACACATCCAATACTTTGAGGAGTTTCACGAGGAACATGAAGACTGTGTTGAGGAAAGCAAGACAGCCCTCCAGGCAGCGCTCCACAATGCGCTTCGGCAGGAAGTAGCATCAAAGTAGCACCACATCCAATGTAGCTCCTCGATCACATGTGTCTTCTTTCCACCATTCTAAGAAAGCCTCCTCCCTCCATTCCAAATTGGCTAGATCGCAAGCAGGTTCTAGTGTCTCGCGCCAATTCTCTGCTGCCGGCTCTCACCATTTTTCCAGAGCATCCTTCCATTGTAGTGGAGCATCTCAGGCCTCCAAAGCAGCAAGTTACATCGAACGGGCTGCAGAAACTGAAGTAGAAGCTGCAGTAGCAGACGCAGAGTTTTGCACCACAGAGGAGGTGAGACGGCAGAAGGCAGAAATAGCGGCTCAACAGGCAGAAATGGCCAAAGCTCAGGCCACAGCGCATGCCAAATTGGAGCTGGCTGAACAGTGAAGAGACTCAGCAACAAAGATGGCACAGGCGGCAGCATGGCAGAAGATGGCTGACAACACCTCTCTCCAATTCAACCTTGAAGAGTTGGGAGAAGAGAGCTCAGATTCATGAATCAAGGCTGATGTGGATGAGCAACACTCACTTCAAAATGAGCAGATGAAACCGCCTCAGTTGCCTAGCAGTCTCCCACAACCAGGGAAGCACAGGGAAGAATCTCAACCACAGACTCTACATGTCAGTTCCACAAATGACTTTGTACGACCTAAAGTACGAGATTCACTTCCTTCCAACAGCAAACCTTATCCAACTGATGTTGTTCGTAATAAAGTCCGAGATTCTCTTCCCAGCACCAGCAACCCCACTCCAATGTCTCATGGCCTGCCAGGTGAGCAAATTAACCCACCAGTGCTCACAACAACTTCTCAACAAGTTGACCTGCAATCAATCACAATTACCACACTCAATCCTCAGGCTAAAGAGTTCTCACCACAACTGCTAAACAACTCTGACGCACAGCATGGAACCTACACCCTACCTCAAAAGGTACTACCTACATATGTGGGGGCAGATACTGACCTCCTCATAAAGCACTCTCTGGCAAACCACATACCATCCACAACACAGGTCCTTGAGCCAGAAGGCCATGCCTACGATGATGTCATATGAAAAGATGACTTGCTCTCATAGAGAAGTAACAGAAAACCGTCACTGAGGTATGGCAGGTTAGATTTAGCAGCCAGCAGTGTGTACAAATTCAGCAACAAGCCAGGCAGAGAATAGCTGCTATGGAAGTCTATTTTCACGAGCACTGCCCAAAGCGAACAGCTGCTTCCCAGTGAAGAACTTACATTTCTGTTGGCATGGCTAGGACCACGGTCTAGCTACATGGTGAAAAACATTTACACAGGCTTACTTAATGACCCAGGCACCGCCTAAAATGAGCATGGGATGCTTTGAACCAGAAATATGGCGAAGACACATTGATGGAATACTCACTCCTAGAATGACTTTACAGTTTCCCGTGTATTGCCATCCACGAAACCCAAAAACTAGAGGACTTTTCCAACATCTTTATGGAGCTGTGAACAGCCAAAGAATGTTTTGACTTACCAGGACTGGCTTGCCTTGATCTCTTCATAACGCAAGAAGCAATCATCACCAAACTCCCAAAAGAAATATTAGAATGATGGATTGTTTTGTCTGACACCTTTCTGGCCGCAAACTGCAGACGAGACCCACACTTTGCCTTTCTCCAAAAATTTGTCTTCTGGAAACCAGAGTCCTGCAACAGCTTCAGAAATCTTTGCCTCAGACGCAGAGTTTACCAGCCTTACAGGGACTGCTACTGCAGCTCTGGACCTCTCCAGCCTCTACTGCACATCTCTACAGATCATCACCAAATGTCAACACATAACACCAAGATCGACTCCTCATCCACACACAATTGGGGAGAGAACTCATCTGATACAACCCACTTTAGATGTCTGAACACAAGGAGAATACAGTTTTGTTCTATGCACAATACGTGTCACTCACTGAATAGCTGCAATGGGTTTGCAGTGAAATCACTGACCCAATGAAAAGAGTTACTAAGGGAGTACCAATACTTCTACAAGTGTTGTGAATCCAAACATTCACCCAAATACTGCACAACCAAAGTGCAATGTCACATCTGCAAAAGTGACCAGCACCTGACCGTGCTGCATCCAGATGCTGTGGTGAGCCACCACAGCAGATATCTTGCAACCCTCCTTCGAACAAGGAGACTTACCATACCACAGAAGCACACAAGGCTCCTCGGCAGACTGACAAACTGCAATCAAAAACCAAGCATAAGTGTCAACTGCACAGCACTGTGTGCCCACTCACCACACCCTCATTCGTGTCTTCCCATCTGTTTAGCCAAAGTGTACACTGAAGGATGCCCTGAAGATGCTGTGAAAATGTACGTATAGATAGGCACTCAAAGCATCTGCACCCTGGCCAAACCTGCATTCTTCGACCTATTTGAGGTGCAACAGGATGAACTTCCCTTCACTGTATCAATGTGCCATGGACCAAGAAGCACGGTGTGGAGGAAAACTACTGGACTTTGCATAGAGTCATTAGATGGAAGTACCCAGTTCCCACTGCCACCCGTATTTGAATGCAATGGGATACCAACTGACTGCAGTCAGATCGCAACACCTGAGGTCATAAGTAGCATTCCTCACCTACAGCACCTGACCCATCACTTTCCTGCTCTAGATCCAGAGGCTGATATCCTACTCTTGCTGGGAAATAATACTCCATGCACCTTTCTCTTCTCCGAGTCAGTCGGCGGCCCTGTAGACAGCCCAGTGGCCATCAAATCTCCACTAGGATGGGGGATTGTCAGTGACGCTCAGATGCAGACTCCAACCCAGGCAAATGCCTTAGCACCATCCACTCCAACAGCCTTCTGATGCCCTTTAGCACCATCGAAAACAAGAATTACGTGCCAGCCTCAATGGCCATCACCAATCAGTACATGTTTGCTACATCACCCTAATCAACCACCAACAACCACCAGACATCCACTAAGGCACTCTACACAGGCATATGCCTCCGCAACGCCCTTTCCAACAGCCTCCCAATGTTCCCGACACCCTTTGACACCGTGGAAGCAAGAGTATCATTCCAACCCTAGAAGGCCACCAGAAGCGACATCCAGACTTTCACAATTGGTACCTAGAATACCTGTACACTTTAAAAGGCCGCCAGAGGTGACCAGCAGACTTTCACCAAGAGGCTGAATTGGAAGATTGAACCTCAAGCTTGAATACTTTATTTTGTTTGATGCTTCATTAATGTTTACTGTTTTTTCTTAGTTATATAGCTAACTGTTTATCTTTGTTATATAGTTATATGCTATTCATAGTATTACTGTTTACTGCTTATCTTAGTTTATAGTTAATTTTTTTTCTCTTCTCTTAATAGTGGAATTTACAATTCCAGGTGGGGCATGTGCAATCCCAGCCAGTCTATGGGAATTGGATAGTTACTTAGGAATTATGAGCTGTCCCCTTAAGGAAATGCATCATGGTAAATGTAGTTGAAGGTATCCTGGAAAATGTACTTCATGTCACGTGGCCACATCTGTAATCCTGATTGGTCACTAAATTGACCCTCAAGGGGTTGGGGGAGGCTTCCCTCCATTCTTGCCTGGCCTCATGAACTGATAGCAGCTTTTCTACCGCTACGAGATGGGTTAGAAGATAACCATCTTTCAGCAAGGCTGACATACAAAGGATTGGTCATAAAAGAACTTCATCACAAACGTGAGTTATGAGGATATCTGATGAACCAATAAATGTTTTTTGTTACGGACGTCTTGTTGAGTTATCTCTCTGCATCTGTACAGTTTATGAATCCACCTCTGTACAAGATACAGAAAACATCTGTCAAAAGGTCACCACCTCCAATATGCACTACATAAACATGACAAAATAAATAAATAAATACAAAATTGTGCATAAACCCACATATATCACATGACACAGAGAAACAACACAGTATAGTTCAGATGTATACTTGTTCATGGTAAGAAAAATGAATCTTGCAAATTTATCAGGTGGACGGCATAGGGAACAAAGCTGTTACAAAATCTGGTAGGAATACTCTGAAACTTCTTCTCAGAGTGGTGGAGGGCAAAACAGACAGAGCATAAAATGGGTGTGTGGGATCTCTAACAATGCTTTGAGTTCTAAGGATAAAGCACTTGTAAGAAGTATCCAGAATACCAGAATGCAAGCTTCCTATAATCTTCATGGCTGTCCTTACCATTCTCTGTGTGGATCTTCTATCTGAGGTGCTGTTGCCACCAAGTCAAACAGGGATCCAGTTTGTTAAAACACTCTCAATTGTGTTTCTGTAAAAAGTGGCCAAGGCAGAAGGAGAAGGATGTGCTCTCCTCATCCGATGCAGGAAATCCAGAGGCTGGAGAGACCAATTCAGATCGTTACTTATCTGCACCCCCAGATACTTAATACTGTTGACTACCCCTACAGCTACATCCTGATGCTGAGTGGAGTATGACTATGCTAGCTCTTTCTAAAATCTATGATGATCTCCTTTGTTTTATCAACATTTAGAACCAGGTTACTTTTATTGCAGCAGTCCACTAGAGCCTTCATCTCTTCCCTATAAGCATCTTCATACAATTAGAATGAAGTATTAGTATGAAAAAGAACTTCCTCATTTGACAATTGATCCAATTATTAACCCGCTATCATAATCATTATTGTTGTTTAAATGTACATGCTGCCTGACTCCCAGTGATGCCAGACAGTTTTCAAATTGTTAAAAGCATTAAAACAAGAAAACAATACAAATAAAAGAAGAAGAAGAAGAACAACAAAAAGGCAGAGATAACAATCCCACATGGGAAGGAAGACAAGGAATCTTCAACCATGCTGGGCAAAAATCCAGATCAAAAACCAGTAGCGTGAAGACCGTTTGAATCTTGCGGGGAACTGAGAAGAGAGATTTTGAAACTTAGAAGCTTTACATTTGAGTTTGATTTAAGATCAGCTTAGGAGAATCAGTGCAATTAGAACTAAGTATGGCCACATCTAATACAGTGTGGGAGAATTGTTGTGAATGCATAGAATGTAATGAAGNGCAGGGTTCTGGCCCTGCACTTCTGATTGGCTGTCTAATGGCAGGATCGGATTGGCCCGTTCAGGGGAATCTGATTGGCCATTAACAGAGCCTTCCTATTGGTTCAATGGAGCAAGTGCTCCTGAGTTCTTATTGGTTAAATAGTTAAAGGGTTATCTATATAAGAGGGTCGTAGCTGCCCTGTTTTCCTGAGCTGTCACTATGTAATAAAAAGAGTTGAAGTTCACCGT
>BHEV01004838.1:0-11598 GCA_004319985.1 Emydocephalus ijimae | reverse complement strand
TGTTCATCTTTATACCTTGTTTCTCTAAATTTTGTATCGATTTAAGTTCACCCTTTTCATCCAATAGTTCCCCATATCTAACTTATTATAGGATAGGAAAATGCTTCAATAGTCGATAACCAAACTGGAATTTTCAAATAACATTGTCTTTTTATCTTCTCCCAGTATAACCACAAAGACTCCCGTATATAATGTCTTCTAAAATAAACCTGTGTTTTAGTTCCCCTATACCATAAAAAAGCATGCCAACCCAACAGCAAATCATGACCTAGTGTCAACAATCTAGTCTTTCTTAATGTTATCCATTCCTTGACCCACATCAAATGTGCAGCTTGGTAGTACAATTCCCAATTGGGCAGGCCAAAACCTCCTCTAATTCTAGCGTCTTGCAAAAGCTTTAGCTTTATTCTCGCTTTCTTACCTTGCCATATATACTTCAGCATAATTTTATTTAAATCTTCAAAATAGTCTTTTCCGAGCCTAATTGGTATTTGGAACAGAAATAGGATTCTGGGTAAAATATTCATCTTAATTGTTGAAATTCTCCCTATTAATGACAATTGTAAGTTTTCCCATTTCTTCAAATCTAAAGCTATCTGTTGTTTAAGTTTAATATAATTATTCTCTTTTGATGTGCCACATCTTGCTGTCAAGTGTATCCCCANTCTCTATCTTTTCCAATAACTTTGGAGCTGTTTCTAACGGATCTTCCAAAATAAAGGCTAAGTCATCAGCAAAGGCTTGCAGTTTAAATTCTTCCTTTTTGATTTTCATTCCTTTTATGCTTTTATCATCTCTAATATTTCTATTCAACCCAAAGTCAATACAAATAGCAAGGGAGATAGGGGACATCCTTGTANTCACATTATCAAATGCCTTTTGAGCATCTAGGAATATCAAAGCCATTTGCTTTTCAGGGTGTGCCTCACAGTATTCCAAAGTATCCAGGATTACTCTCATATTGTCTCTAATTTATCTCTTTGGCAGAAATCCATTTTGATCTGGGTGAGTGAAATTATTTAAGTGTTAGTCTGTGCTCCCTTTAGATCCCAAGAAAGAAATACTCAGACTCCATGGTGTAGAGCAAAGTTATCCTTTTACTGGAAAATAAAGTGGAAACTACAGATCCAATTCCGAAACTGAGAAATTGGCAGGTAGAACACACATACAAAAGAATAGAATTGCTCCCACCTCCCAAAGTTCAAATGATTCTTCCAATTAAATTTTCTGAATATGATCATGTGGTCATCTCCAGGTGGTGATGAGGCTTCTTCAGTTGACCTTGACATATTTTGATAAAAGTTCGCAGTTGCTCAAAAGGGGACAGAGGCTAGCCAAGAAATGGAAGGTTAAAAAAAAGAATCCCTCCTCCCCTTGCTAACCCAGCAAAGGAATGCAAAACACCTCCAGCCTTCTTCCCTTCCCACCATTGTCATGACAGCTGAAAGAAGTAAATTGGCATAGCAGCAGAGAAGCAACAGTTAGAAGACAGAAGAATATACTTATTATGGAAAATATCTTGAGGCTGACATTCGGACCCCCTAGAAGGACATTAGTCCCGGTAAGAAAAAATAACATAATCATATGTTAACATTGACATACATCTCTATGGTTTATCAGGGTATTTGGCATAAAAATTCTTGAGCAGTTCAGGAGCCCTAAGGTCTTTCTCATTAACCCATTCAGCATAGGACGGAGGAAAATGTTTCCAAGCTACAAGATATTGGATACGACCTCTCCATTTCCTAGAATGTAAAATTTCTTTAATCTCGAAATGTTGTCCACCCTCAATCAACAATGGTACGGGGGATCAGACTGGGTCGGTCTCAAGGTATAGGCATGTTCGGGTTTCAACACACTGACGTGGAAAACCTGATGAATACGACAAAGAGTCTTCAATTGAACAGTCACAGGATTTACAATCCTCTCAATGGGAAAAGGCCCCACATACTTAGGACCCAACTTCTTCAATTTCTGGGTAGTCTGCAAATACTTGGTCGAGAGGAATACTTTATCGCCCACCTGATACGACCTCTGCGGGGCTCGCTTTCTGTCAGCAAATTTCTTATGAGACTGGTGCGCCTCATCTAAAACTTTACGGGCGACCGGCCAATTAAGTTGAAATTGAGATATCCAGTCGCTCAACGACTGAACACTGGGTTTTTCACCAGGCAGTTCAGGTATGGGCACAAAATCTTGCCCCGTTGCTATTTTGAAAGGAGTAAACCTCATACTGCTGTGAACAGAATTATTGTATGCTACCTCTGCAAAAGGCAGTAAATCCACCCAGTTGTCTTGCTGATAATTTATGGAACATCCGAGGTATTGCTCTAGCACCCCATTAGTTCTCTCACAAGCCCCATTAGTTTGGGGATGGTGGGAGGAGCTTAAGCTCTGGGTGGAGCCTATTAACTTCAAAAATTCTCTCCAAAAGTTCAAAGTAAATTGGACTCCTCGATCAGAAACTACATGCTCAGGTATACCATGCAACCTGTAGACATGAATAATGAACAGTCTGGCCAATGACTTCGCTGAAGGGATCTTGGAGCAAGGGACGAAGTGGGCTTGTTTGGAGAACAAGTCAGTCACCACCCAAATGACTGTGTGTCCACTGCTCTCGGGTAGGTCTACTATAAAGTCCATGGAAATTTCCTTCCAAGGAGCAGTTGGCCTGGCCACATTTTGCAGCAGCCCTGGTGTTTTACCAGGAGGTCTTTTTGCTGAAGTGCAAACCGGACAGCTCGCCACATAAGTCTCGATGTCCTTTTTCAACGAAGGCCACCAGAACTGCTGTTTCACCAAATGTAGGGTCTTCACAAAACCAAAATGACCAGCCACTTTGGAATCATGAGTTTGTTGCAGCACTTGGCTTCTCAGACTTTCAGGTACATACAATTTCGCACCTATCCAGGCTAGACCATCTCGAATGGTGCAGTTATTCGCATTTTCCAGGAACCACTCATCCGTTTTCAAAGCCTCCTTAAATCATTCCATCAGGTCAGTGGACAGATCCCTCTCCTGGTTTCTCTTTTGCACGTGGGTAACTACAGGGGCAGCCAGCTGTGTAGTGGACACGATTGGCCTTATCACTTCTTTACGGATACTGTTGTATTGAGGCATTCCAGACAAAGCGTCTGCCATGAAAATTTTTCCCCCAGGGATATATTTCAAAGAGAAATTGAATCGCTTGAAAAACTGAGCCCACCTAACTTGCTTAGGGGATAGCTTCCGAGGAGTTTTTAAAGCTTCCAGATTTTTATGGTCAGTCCATACTTCAAATGGGTGTTTTGCTCCTTCCAGAAAGTGCCTCCAAGCTAGTAAGGCCCAACGGACTGCAAACACTTCCTTCTCCCAAATGGCCCATTTCCTTTCAGTGTCAGTCAATTTACGAGAGGTGTAAGCACACAGTTATAGTGTCCCCTTCTCGTTTAATTGAAGTAAGACCACCCCCACCGCCACATCGCTTGCATCAGCTTGGATCACGAAAGGAGCATCCACGTCTGGGTGCTTCAGTACTGGTTCTGCAGCAAAAAGTCTTTTAAGCTTTTCAAATGCAGCTTGGCACTCCATGGTCCAATTCAATGGTTGGCTGGGCTTTGGTTTCAATTCCCCCTTTGTCTTCAGGAGGTTGGTGAATNCCAGTCCAGAACAGCTCGCACTTTTTCTGGGTCCATTTCAATGCCCTCGGGGGAGATACGATATCCCAAGTAGTCGATTTTTTCTTGATGGAACTCACACTTGGATAGTTTGGCGTACAATTTGGCATCCCTCAGGTTGTGCAGCACAGAGCGTACCAGTTTCACATGTTCGTCTCTAGTCTCCGTGTAGATAAGAATATTATCAAGGTATACCAGAACCCCATTGTATAAATGTTCGTGAAGCACTTGATTGATCATTTGCATGAAAACAGTAGGCCCAAAGGGAGAACATTGAACTGGAAACAACCCATTGGGCAATTGAACGCAGTCTTCCACTCATCTCCCTCTTTAATCTGGATTCGGTAGTCCGCCTCCCTCAAGTCCAACTTTGGTCTCGCTCTTATCACTGTATCTTGTATTTTCTCATTTTTCCAGTTTTTAGCAAATACAATCCTAGCCGCTGTTAACACATTTACAATCAGGTATTTCAAATCTTTACTATATGTATCAGGTAAAATTCCCAATGAAAAGATCTCTGGTTTCAAGTCTATGTGTTTCTTTGTCATTTTTTCCAACCACATGCGAATTTTAGTCCAATATTTTCTGGCGTCCTCACAAGTCCACCACATATTGTAATATGAGCCACGTATCTGATGACATTTCCAGCATTTTTCAGATTTATCCTTGAACATTCTTGCTATTCTTGTCAGAGGAAAGTGCCACCTGTAAAACATCTTATACAAATTTTCTTTATATGCTGTTGACATTGTCATTTTATAATTTTGAGACCACAATTTTTGCCATTTCTCTAAATCAATCCCATATCCAAAATTCTTCCCCCAAGCAATCATTGTTTCTTTAACTTGTTTTTCCTCTAGTTTAATTTCCAATAAATAACCATATAGTTTTTTAATCACCTTTTCATCAGTAACTGTCAAAATCTTTTCTAAATCAGTCAATTTATCATAGAATCCTTCTGTTTTAAAATCTTCATCATACTTTGAATGTATTTGCGCATATGAAAACCAATTCATTTTTATACCTTGTTCCTCTAAATTTTGCATCGTTTTAAGTTCACCCTTTTCATCCAATATTTCCCCATATCTAACTGTTTGTTCCTTCTTATATATTATAGGATAGGAAAAAGCTTCCATAGTCGATAGCCAGACTGGGATTTTCAAATAACATTGTCTTTTAATCTTCTCCCAATTTAACCACAAAGACTCCCGTATATGATGTCTTCTAAAATAGCCCTGTGTTTTTAGTTCCCTTGTACCATAGAAAAGCATGCCACCCCAATAGCAAATCATGTCCTTCCAGTGTCAACAATCTGGTCTTTCTTAATGTTATCCATTCCTTAGCCCACATCAAATTTGCAGCTTGATGGTACAACTCCCAATTAGGCAGACCAAATCCTCCTCTAATTCTAGCATCCTGTAAAAGTTTTAACTTTATTCGCGCGTTCTTGCCTTGCCTTCAGGACAATTTTATTTAAGTCTTCAATTTTATTTAAGTCTTCAAAATAGTCTTTTCCAAGCATAATTGGTAGTGTTTGAAACAAGTACAAAATTCTGGGTAGGATATTCATCTTGATTGTTGAGATTCTCCCTATTAATGACAATTGTAGGTTTTCCCATTTCATCAAGTCTAACGCTATCTGTTGTTTGAGTTTAATGTAATTATTCTCTTTTAATGTACTACATCTTGGTGTCAAGTGTATCCCCAAATACTTAACCTTATTCGTGACTTGAATTTTCAATGGATCTGCCAGTTCTTCTTTGTCTTATTAACATATTCTTTGTCAAAATCTTTGTTTTATCTTTGTTTATTTTCAAACCAGCCACCTCAGCATAAGTCTCTATCTTTTCCAATAATTTTGGAGCTGTTTCTAAGGGGTCTTCCAGAATAAAGGCCAAATCATCCGCAAAGGCTTGCAATTTAAATTCTTTTTGATTTTCATTCCTTTTATACCTTTATCATCTCTAACATTTCTATTCAACACTTCCAAAGTTAATACAAATAGCAAAGGTGATAGTGGGCATCCTTGTCTTGTACCTTATATTAATAGAATCTCTGAATTCTCCCTCTATCATTCCCTTTGCCGTTTGCTTATAAATTTTTGTATTGGCTTTTGAAGTTGGCAATGTGACCAGATTTGTTTTTCTGCCAGAGTGATCTCTTTTTGGATTGAAGTTTCCTTATTGTTATGGGTAATCTGTTTTTTGGGGGGGAGGTTTGGGGGTTGTTATTGGTACATATAGTTTGATGATTCTTTTNCTTTTATACCTTTATCATCTCTAACATTTCTATTCAACACTTCCAAAGTTAATACAAATAGCAAAGGTGATAGTGGGCATCCTTGTCTTGTACCTTATATTAATAGAATCTCTGAATTCTCCCTCTATCATTCCCTTTGCCGTTTGCTTATAAATTTTTGTATTGGCTTTTGAAGTTGGCAATGTGACCAGATTTGTTTTTCTGCCAGAGTGATCTCTTTTTGGATTGAAGTTTCCTTATTGTTATGGGTAATCTGTTTTTTGGGGGGGAGGTGTGGGGGTTGTTATTGGTACATATAGTTTGATGATTCTTTTGACTTCAAGTTAAAATATGTTGTAATGGTCTTCAACAGTATTGCATCCAGTGAATAGAGATTGCCAATCAAGGGATGAGAGATTGTTGTCTGTAAGATCATAGTTGCCTTTTTTGAAGTTATAATTGGGGATTATGTTGTGATTATTTTTGTATGGGCGTATGTTGAGACAAAAGTCAATCATGCTGTGGTCACTGTTGGAAAAGGGTTCTTTAGCTTGTATTCTATAAATTAAATTCAAACTATTGCACAAGATGAGATTGAGACAGTTGTTAAGTCTAGTATTGTTGGTTACTAGTTATTCCAGTCCCAGATTTGTAACAGCATTGTAGAAGGTTGCATGTATGGGTTCAGTTGTACATTCATTTAGGGTCCAGTTAATATGAGGTAGATTGAAGTCACCAAGAAAGATAAAAGCATGTGGGCAGGATGTTGCCCATGTTAGTAGTGAATTTAGCTTGTTTACATATTCAGGTTAGCTTGTTTACATATTTAGCTTGTTTACATATTTAGCTTGTTTACATAATCAGGTGCCCTGTAACATAGTTAAGAATTGAAATGTGATATTTAAGGACAGTTCACAGACGATGGTCTCAGGAAGAGCAAGCTCCTGGGTAACTTGGATGTTTTTTATATGTAGGGACTTTTTATAAAAGATAGCAACACCACCTCCTCAACGGATTTCACAATCTGATCGGTAAACGTGATAGTTTCTTACTGTGGTAATAGAGTCAGGAAGAGATGCATTGAGCAATGTTTCACAGACAAATATGATGTCAAATTAAGCCATATTTAGTAAGAGGAGAAATTCAGGTATTTCATTCACAAGGCTTCTTGCTAGCTTGCATTTAAGGCCAGCTGTAGTTGAAATTGAGGTAGTTAGGGGCATGCGTGCCTAGTCTTGGGTGATGGTGGAGTGGTTGAAGTAGGGTTGTGGTTGAAGGTTAAAGCTAAGTTGTGGGTTGTGTGACTTACTTTTTTGTTATTTATTTATTTTTTATTAAATATTTTTTATTTTTTTAGACAGATAAATAAAAATATCTCTGGTTTAAAGTCAATGTGTTGTTTTATCATTTTTTTTCCAGCCATGTGTGGATCTCAGTCCAATCTTTTAGCTTCTGCACACATCCACCACATATGGTAATATGAACCCGGTATCTGATGACATTTCCAACATTTTTCCGATTTGTTCTTGAACATTCTCGCAATTCTCGTCAGGGGTAGATGCCACCTGTAAAACATCTTATACAGATTTTCTTTATATGCACTTGACATTAGTTGTGTGACTTACTTTTGATACAGTCAGCACGGTAGTCAATGTACAGGTCCTTCTCTCCATTGTCTAGACGTTTTTTGAGTTCTGTGTGGAGTCTAGACGTTTTTTGAGTTCTGTGTGGAATATGGGAGCAGGCACATTGCTGTACACTTAGGTCAAGGCGAGAACAGAGGTTCTTATGGTAGGTGTTGCTTTTGGCGAGTGAATTTATAGTATAAATGAATTTACGTTTGCTTGATTCATTTTTGCAAATGACCCTGCAGAAGCGTGGGGCCACAGAGCCGTCTCTGTTTTTGAGCTCTCGGCCAATGCAGGAAATGTCAAGTATTTCATCAGGGGAGATGGTTGATGCTTGATAATCACTGAAGAGGCAGGGGTGGGATTCAAATTTTTTAACAACTGGTTCTGTGGGTGTGGCTAAGTTGGTGGGCGGGTTTGGTGGTCATGTGACTGGGTGGGCGTGGCTTGGTGGTCATGTTATTAGCTGGGCATGGCCAACTCAATATCACTCACATCGAGGCACGCATCTCCTTGCCTGACCTCTCATGACTGTGGGGATGCTGCAACAATCGTAAGTGTGAAAAATGGTCATAAGTCACTTTTTTCAGTGCCATTGTAACTTTGAATGGTCACTCCACACAAGCAAAGTACCAGCAAAGGAGGGGAAAAATACTCCAGAGAAGTTCCTGAGATAGGAAGGCTAGTCCTGCCAAGAATGTAATAAGGGTTAACGGAGAGGCAGTTTCTGTAAGCAACACCAGAATGTTTCCTTCCTGCTTTTCGTACAGGATTAGCCCAGTAATTTCTTCTAACACCCAGTTCTCCAATCTGCTTAGAATGTTAACAACCGGTTCTAGCGAATAGATGCAAACTGGTAGAATCCCACCCCTGGGCAGAAGCCCACCATGCCTCCTCAAGTCTGCCTGTGGTGGGCCCCTCCCCCTCCACTCCCCCTGGCAGCTGCCAGCTTCCTCTGTGCCAGCCTCTCTGCACCCCTTATCTGGTGGTGCTGGGACTCCTCCCCACCCCTGCCAGCCTCCTGCAACCCTGGGAGCAAAGAGCCGGAGGGGGTCCTCGCAGCCTCACGGCCCACAAAAACACCAGGAGGCATTGCCTGGCATTGCATGCAGCACCATCAGCATTTTTTTTAAGAAGGGGGCAGCCTGGGCCTCTCCTACTTAAAGGAAGCAGCTTTCCTCTTCTGGGTCAAGGCCATTTCTTCCCTATGTGACAACTAGCTCTTTCGGCAACTACTCAGCAACAGAGACCTTATCCTGGAAATCCTTTGTCTGTTCTGTTTTATCCATTTATCTTTCTTCTTTAAAAAAAACTTCTCCTGTGCACTAATTGGAGTATGATGCCTTTGTCTCTTTCCCCTACATTTATAATACTTAATATAAAATACATAACTTACATTGGGATTCTGTTTGGTACATTCTAAAATTATACAATGTTATCAATGCCAATACAAATCTATTCATTAATATTAATATTCATTTATATCTTAAACACTTAACACATTACTTTTCAATTAAATATCATACTTTTATGGGAACACCAATTTTCCATAGTTATTTCCCCCCCACATCACATATTTTATATCATTGTTTCGTTAAAATGTTCCCCCTTCTCCTACTACAATTCTCCCATTTATTTACTAAACATTTTATCAGATTTTAATTGCTAAACGTTTCCAATTTTCTAGGATTATTTCTAAGTACAAATATAAAAATACAATCTTATATACCTTTCCAGAATCCCTTTTTCAATAAAGTTTACCCATTATCTCTAAAAGACTTTTGTTTCTTTGCACCTTGCTCCCCACCATTGAGGCTTCTCGTTCTCCTTTGCTTATTCTTCTCCTTGCCCTCTTTACCCCTGTGTCTCTCCACCTCCCTTTTGTTCTGCTTTCCTCCTTTCTAACATAGTATTCACTTTTCACCTTATTCTTCTCTTTTTTGGTTGTTTTTCCAAATCTTAAAGTCTCCTTTTCCTTTTTCTCTTTCTCCTTTTCTTCCCCAACTAAAGTCACTTGTTCAACAAAAATGGCTTCTTCTTTATCCCAGTCATCCTGTTGCACAGTCAGCTTTCCATAAGTACAAACCGCCATTTCTAAAAATTGAAAAAGAGTGCCAAGAGAATCTTTCTGTTCTTGCTCTTCCTTTTTATATTTTTGGTATTCAAGTTTCAATCCATCCACAAGTGATGCCATTATAGAGAGAAAAGGTTTTTCCAAACAACCACCCAAGTGCTTTTAATCAAAAATAGTTCAGAAGCTCCAAAATCACCAAGCAATCCAAATAAGCTGTTTCTTTTAATTACTTTCTCCTTCTTCACTTTCTCTTTCTGGGGTTAATGTTTAGTCACAAAGTTTCATTTAAAATATATCTTTTAGGAGTCTTATTGATGTTTAATAACTCTTTAAAATTCTAGGCAATCTTCTCCTTATTTTCAAATTCTGCTCCAATTTTTTTTCCTCTCCCTTCCCACTCACAACAAAAAGGTTTTCAAAAAAAAAATATGTTCAGAAATCCTTATCCCTTCAGCATTTAATTACCTCCAATGCAGGTTTTCCAATTTCTCTCATAGTTCCATCCGCTGTCATGTTGGGAAGGAGAGTGAAAAGAAAGAAAAGAAAGAAAACTTTCCCTTTTAGAATTCCATTCGCCGCTTATAACTCTCTCTGGAAACAATTTATCTTTGGCAGCTTTCAAAATCCAGGGAATTTCTCTTACTTTGTCCCGGTCAAAAACCGCTTTCACAGCTCTTCCGACTTTCTTCCTCCTGCACAATCTTGTCCGGCTGCAGGTTTCTTCGTGGCGGCCATTACTGACTGCTGCTCCTCCACCTTGGGAAAAGGGGGTTTTGCCATCTGGGGAGGGGGTCTGTGACACCCCCAAACCCCTATCCTGGAAATCCTTGAATGCAGCGTTTACAGGAAGACACTAACGCAGCTGGGTAGGAGCAACGCAGCCCACACATCTTGCCCCTTGGATTGTTATCTGGACTTGATGGTTTCTGCGGTTCAAATCTCAGCCCCCCCCCAATCCAGGCCTTTGCTTGATCACTCGGCCGACCTCTCTCGGAATGCATTGTGTTTCAGTGCCCCACCAAAGGACTTGCCCTGCCCCCTTAAGCATGCTGCTTGCTTTGCTTGAATTATTCGGGGAGGTGTGGTACCATGTTTCTCATATAATAAGGCAGGGTCTTATTTTTTTGAGCCCCGAAAAAATGGCTAGGCTGTCTTTTCTGGGGTGACTTAATTCCCCCCCCCCGGCATCTTTGGGCGGGCAGGCGGTGATGGCTTGGATGTTGACCTTGGTGTTGGTGGGGCACTTCATATCGGGGTCAACAGAGGCAGCACCATATCCAGTTGTGCAACAAAAGTACTTCCTAACAGCAAGCCCCCCATCATTCCCCCGCATTTCGCATGTTTTAATATAGGCCTTAATCTGGGGGGAGGGGCTTAATTTCATTTCATGCCTATAAAACATGCTGGGACTTCCTATTGGGGGAGGCCATATTGTTGGAGAAACAGGGTATTTTGGGGTGGGCAAAGGAGCCCCCCTGCCAAGCACAAAGTCTCTCTTTCTCTCTCTAGATCAGGGCTCTTATCGATACACTCCAAACTGGGGGGGCTGACTTTGGAGGCTCCAGGAGGAAGGAGGAGGAAGGTCCCTTTTGGGAACCTTGGGCTGCTTTGAGGTTTAAATGGCAGATTCAGCCAACTTCCCTCCCTCCCTCTATTTCCTTTCTTTTCTCTCCCTCCCTCCCTCCCTCCCTCCCTCCCTTTTTCCTTTCTATTCTCTCCCTCGCTCCCCTTTCCCTTCTTTTCTCCCCCTCCCTTTTCCTTTTTCTCTCCCTTTTCCTTCCTTTTCTCTCCCTCCCTTTTTCCTTTCCTTTCTCTCCCTCCCTCCCCTTTCCCTTCTTTTTCCCTCCATCCCTTTTCCCCTCTTTTTTCTCCCTCCCTTTTCCCTTCTTTTCTCCCTCCATCCGTTTTCCTTTCTTTTCTCTCTCTCCCTCCCTCTCTTTTCCTTTCTTTTCTCTCCCTCCCTCCCTCCCTTTTCCCTTCTTTTCTCCCTCCATCCCTTTTC
>BHEV01004837.1:0-14188 GCA_004319985.1 Emydocephalus ijimae | reverse complement strand
TTCCCACGTCATAGTAGTGGTGCTTTTAAAGTTGTAGCTACAACTTTAAAAGCACCACTACTATGACGTGGGAAAATACCCAAACAAAGCTGAATGCCATACATGGAAGTACCTGCGAAAACTTAAGAAAACAATACATAATTGTATATATAATACATATAATTATAATACATATTCTGACAGCAGCGAGAACAGCTTATGCTCAAAATTGGAAACTGGAGAACAATCCCATGGATATGTTAATTAGAAAAATTATGGATTGTGCGGAAATGAATAAGCTTACTATGGAGTTTCAAGAGAAGAAAAAAAGAGAAATCTATACGGTCTGGAAGAAACTTTATGCTTGGATAGATGACAGGAATAATAGATAATGTATAAGGTAAATATGAACAATGTATATATGTATATAGATATGAATAATGGAAGATGGGAGAAACCGATGCTATAACGAATTATAAAAATTGTAAACATGATTTCTGTTTTTTTTTAAATTTGTAAAACTTTAATAAAAAATATTTAAAACAAAAGACTGTACAATACGTAACTGAAAATATATTAGTTGAAAAATGAGTTGTCAAGTATATTAGTCTAACATCTAGTAAATTAGTCTGGTCTTGAAACTTGAAATTTTTTAATACAAAACAGAAATTACCAAATATTTATCTTGCTCAGTCTGGTCAAAATCTGTTTCATGAAAGTGCATTGGACCTAATAAAATGACTTTATTAAACCCAAGTGTTGATGGGAATGCATAACTGAATCTTAAATATAGTTAGAAACCAAAAAGTGTCTATAAAACCTTTAATAAAATTGTAAAATAATAAAAGCAATAAAAGGTAGGAGAAAGGCAGAGTAACAGCAAAACCAAAATAAGATGAAATTGTATGCATGATAAGTTTTGCATGTAATAAAACATCTTGCAAAATATACCATAAATGGATTAAATTATTCTGCTTGGATAGTAAGAACTGGGGGGGGGAAATGAATTGGTGTGTCCTGAAAACTAATTTGGAGGAAATTTATACATTGGGCATGGGTAATTTAGAAGAAAATACATTATTTTTAAAAAGTGTGCTGCTAATTCAGTAATGCTTCTGTCACATGGATAGCACTCATGTATATGGAATTTTCTTGAATTTTTCTTCTAGTCCAGCTGTGACTAAACTATTGAAACAGGTAGTATTAAATCATTTCTATATTTGGATACCATGAGTTAGACTGTTTTTCCAGTCTACATTTTTGGAAGGCAGGATTATTCTACTTATCCTTCAATATCAATTGCTTAAGTATCAACGAAACTTTTACAATGCTCATTAGAGCTTCTATTGGAGAGGGTTTTTTTTTACCTTGTGTCAATGCTGTAAACTAAGGTCAATGAGTTATTTCCCATTGGGATACGGGAAAAATACCTTATCAAATAATAAAGATGATTATTCATAAGCATGTCTCCACCTTTTTTACATTTGATTCCATGCAGAGAACTACGCTGGAGACCCATCAGACTACTTGGAAAAATGCTTATGATTTAGACTGTAATTTTTACCAGCTCCAACTCAGCAAAATTTTATATACTTCAAAGTTTGCATGCTTTAGCAAAAAACAATTTATCACCACAGGAATAAATAAAGCTTCATTACAACAGCAGTAAAATTGTATGGCTGATGCTGATTTCTGGGAATATTGCAAGATGTGCTCTAGATTACATTTTGCAGAATGTACTCTGTATGAGAATTCAGCTTCCTGGAGGTCTGTACACTTACACCCAACATTTTAAACCTGTGGCTGTTCCATGTTTTGGTGTATTTGTCAAAAGTAAGTTTCCCACTCTTGGTGTTGTGAATTAATAAAAGTGTTTAAATAAAGATTATTAAAAACCTTTAGAAAAGTGCAGGGTTCTGGCCCTGAACTTCTGATTGGCTGATAATAGCGACATCTGATTGGTCCATTCAGGAGAATCTGATTGGCTATTAACGGGCCTCTTTCATTGGTTAAGGAAACTAATGCTTCCCGTTTCTTATTGGTTATTTGATCAGCAGTTCCTGTAACCATTCTTCATATGTTTTTGCCTCCAGTCCCCTAATCATCTTTGTTGCTGTTCTCTGCACTCTTTCTAGAATCTCAACGTCTTTTTAATATCTGGTGACCAAAACTGGATGAAATATTCTAGATGTGGTCTTACTAAGGCTTCATCGAGTGGTATTAGAACTTCACCTGATTTTGATTGAATCCCTCTATTAAAGCAACTTAGGATTGCATTGGCTTTTTCAGCTGCTGCTGCACACTGTTGGCTCATATTTAATTGATTGTCGACTAAGACTCCAAGATCCCTCTCACTGCTATTAAATTACTGCTATTAAGCCTATTTTGTCCCAACCTATATGTGTACTTCTGGTTTTTCTTACCTAAATGTAAGGCTTTATTTTTCTCTACATTAAATTTCATTTTGTTAGTTATGGCCCATTGTTCAAGTTTGTCAAGATGCCTCTGGATTTTGAGCTATTCATCTAGGGTGTTGGCTATCCCTGCCAGCTTAGTATCATCTGCAAATTTGATAAGTTCCCTTTCTATTCACTCATCTAAGTCATTTATGAAGATATTGAAGAGTACTGGGCCTAAGAGGAAACCTTGTGGTTTCATCTGCTTACTTCCGTCCATATATTGCTATTAAGAACTACTCGTTGAGTAGTTTGTCAGCCAGTTGTAAATCCAACTTATGCATTTGGGTGGTTTACTAATTTAGTCAGTATCAAAAAGAATGAAATAAGATTGGTTTTTTAACAAACCCATGCTGACTTCTAGTTATTACTTTACTCATTTCTAGATATTCGCAGATCTGTTTTGATTATCTAATTATCACATATAAAAGTCAACAATCCAATTCTCAACCCTTACCTATATCAAAATCCCATTCTAAAGGCATAAGATGGTCCCAATATCCTAATGTAAATAAAAATAAAACAAAAGTCCAATATTCTAATGCAAATAAAAAGAACACAAAGAAATAAACAGAAAATAAAGTTTCTCATATTAAAAAGAGACCAGTTTGTCATTGCAAAAGACAAGTTCCAAAGCACAATATTTTTCCTGTTATGTTCTGCACATGGGCGCAAGGATTGGAGATGAGACGATGAAGAGTGAACTTCAACTCTTTATTTAACATTGTGGAACAGAGCAAAAACTACGGCAGCAATAGCCCTTTTTATAGACAAGCTGCTGATCAAGTAACCAATAAGAAATGCGAAGCGTTAGTTCCCTTAACCAATGAGAGAGGCCCGCTAATAGCCAATCAGATTCTCCTGAACGGACCAATGAGATGTCGCTATTATCGGCCAATCAGAAGTGCAGGGTCAGAACCCTGCACTTTTCTAAAGGTTTTAATAATCTTTATTAAGCACTTTATTAATACACTTTTTATTAATTCACAACACCCCTTCCCCCCGGGTTCCGTTTAAGGGGTGCGGTGACGTAATCCTTGAGGTAGACAGGTTGTTTAGATTGTCTGTTAGATTTTCGCCCGGTACTTGTTTATAGTCTTGCTTGGGCGGGACATTTTCTGGCGAGTAGGGTGCCTCCAAACCTTCATTTAAAAACTCGGTGCTGCTAATGTCCTCATTATCCTCTTGCCTTTGTGGGCTTGCTTCTGATGAGGTGTCTCTTTGAGGCATGTCCACCGCCCTCTCTGGTTCTTCCGAATGCTCACTTCTTCCATTCGTGCTTTCTGCCATTTCGAACTCGATCTCCTCGGCATCTCCTCCCCCCTCAGTTTGGAAGTTACCGGAGTCGTAGAAACGAGGTTGCAGCCTTGAACGCAGCTGATCAATATGGCGCTTCCATATTCTTCCGTCGTGACTTTTTACTCGGTACGACCTGGGTCCTGTGACTTGGATTACAGTTGCCTCGACCCACAATGGATCGCCAGAAAAGTTTTTAGTGTAGACTAAGTCGCCTATCTGGAATTCGCGGCATTTCCCACTGGATCCGTGTGGTTTTTCTGGTTCGTACGATGGGTGTAGTCGGTCAAGGTGGGAGCGGAGTTTCCGTCCCATTAACAATTCGGCCAGAGTCTTGTTAGTGATGCTGTGCGGAGTGATGTGTTGAAGAAGGAGTATCCGGTTAATCTTATCTTCGATATCGCCATAGTCCATTTTATGTAGGGTTTTTTTGATGAATTTTACCATGCACTTGGCTCTTCCATTGGCCGCAGGATGCGCCGCAAAGTTAGCGCATGGTGAATACCACGGTCCGCCAAATACTGTTCAAAAGAAAGTGCAGTAAACTGGGGCCCGTTGTCGGATACCAGAACGTCTGGCAGTCCATGGGTTGCGAATAATCTGTCCAATTTCCTGATGACGGATTCGGTTGTGGTACTTTTCATTTCATGGATTTCAAACCAGTTTGAGTAGGCATCCACCATTACTAGGAATGTGTGTCCTTTAGTAGGTCCCGCAAAGTCAAGATGAATATGGGACCATGGTCCCCTGGGTGTTTCCCACTCTGTTGGGGTTGCTTTCGGTGGGGCATTGCTAACTTCTTGGCATTTGTAATAAGTCTTAACCCAGACTTCGATTTGCTTGTCAATACCCGGCCACCACGCGTAGCTTCATGCGAGCGCCTTCATGCGCACTATGCCAGGGTGGCCTTCATGCAAGGTTTTTAATACCACTCGTTGCAGCCGCTCTGGGGGGACGACTCTATCCCCCCAAATTATGCAGCCTTTCTGTGAAAACAGTTCAGTCTGTTGATTCTTAAAAGGACCGAAGTTGTCAGGGATTTGATCCAATGGCCATCCTTGCTCGAACCAGCTAAGAACTCGTGCCAAAACGGGATCGCATTTGGTTTCGATCGCAATATCTCGAGCTGTCAGTGGTGGTGATTGAAGTGTTTCAATCTGGAGCATCGCAACGGTTGGAGCTGGGTCGTCAACGGTTTCAGGAAGTGGTGCACGGCTTAGTGCGCCAGCATGGGGGATGGCTTTCCCCGGGCGGTGTTGCAGTTTATAATTATATGCAGCCAAGAATTCCGACCAGCGAGTCATTGTGGGAGATAATATATAAGGGGTTGGCTTGTCCCCCGCTATAATCCCCAGCAAAGGTTTGTGGTCGGTGACTATAGTAAAAACTCGCCCATAAATATATTCATGAAATCGTTTAACAGCAGAAACGACAGCAAGGACCTCTTTATCGATTTGACTATAGTTACGTTCAGTTTTTGATAGCGTTTTTGAAAAGTAGGCAATAGGGGCTTCACTACCGTTTGGTAGCACATGCACCCACTCCGAATGGTGATGCATCACATGTAATCGTTAAAGGCAAAGTCTCATTATACTGCATCAAAACAGCGTCTGAAGTCAATAAGTTTTTACTNAGTGGGGTGAATGCCTTGTTTATCGATTAAGTACCCCAAAAATTCTACCTTATCCGTACACAGTTGACACTTTTTTTTTTTTACTTTAAGGCCAGTGTCTTTAAATTTCTGGAGAACTAAGCTCAGGCGCTCCCTTAGTATTTCTCTAGTTGGAGCAGCAATTAAAATGTCATCAAAATAAGGTACAGCCCCTTTTATACCCTGTAGTAGTCTCTCCATCAAGCTCTGAAAAATTCCTGGGGCTACGCTAACTTCGAATTGGAGTCGGTTGCACTTAAATGCACCTCGGTGCGTAACGATCGTTTGTGCCTCTGCCGTTTTTTTATCTACGGGCATTGTTGGTATGCCTGTGCTAAATCCAATTTAGCGAAGACTTTTCCGCCCCCCAGGGAATGGAGAAGGTGTTGTACCACCGGTACTGGGTAAGCGCTCTGCTGAAGGGCGTGATTCAGGGTGGCTTGGTAGTCCCCACAAATTCTTAATGATCAATCCGGCTTGATGGGTGTTACGATTGGGGTTTCCCAGGGAGCGTGGTCGGTTGGTTCTAACACACCCTGGGCTATTAATTTATCAAGCTGCTCTTCAATCTTTGGTTTAAGGGCAAATGGAACTCGATGAGGCTGAAGGCGGATGGGAGCTACTTTGGGGTTAAGGTTAAATGATATCGGGGTCCCCTTGTACTCGCCTAATTTATCTGTAAAGACGTCCTGGAACTCCCGGACGATGGCCTCTTCCCAGTCGTCGCTGTTGGTTCAGTGAATGCCGGCTACTTCAATTCCAAGTGGGGCGAACCATTGGAGGCCTAACAAACTAGGCCGATCCCTGTCGACTACGGTTAGTGGTAGGGATGCAGTACAATTTTTAAATGAGACATGCACTTTGCTGGATCCAATGACTGGAATTCAATTTCCTTGATAGTCCTTAAGTATGATTCTTTGGAATCTGAGGTCTTGCCGCCGGACTAATTAATTGTTTAAGGGTCTTCTAGGAAACCATCAAGAGGGACGATCCTGAATCGACTTCCATCATGCAGGGCTGGTTTTCGAAGGCGACCTTCACCCGGATCTTCTTGGCATCTAATGATGAGGCATGACCGATCGTAATGGTTTGGTGTGCCTCTTCTCGTTTCGTTGACTGGTCTAGTGGTTTGTTTCTGTAGGAGTGGTTGTTCCATTGGTGGGTTAAGTATTTTCGATTCACAGGATGACTTCCTGTGGGCTGGCGGTAGTTGGTCCCCCTCTGAGGTGGGTTGGATCCTTGTTTGCTTCTACAGACTCTTCCGATGTGACCTCTTTTCCCGCACACATGGCAGAGCGCGTTGAGGAATTTGCAGTCTGATCTTGGGTGGCTTGCCCCACATCCAGCACATTAGTACTGCACTCTCTTGTTACGTTGATGGTCTCGTTCAGACCGGAGCCGGTTGACCTCTTCTTCATCGCTTTCTGATGACGATTCGAGGTCCTCGTGGTGGGCTGTCGTTGCCTGTCCTTCCAGGTGAGGTGAGATTTCGCCGGCGAGTTGGTGGAGCGGGGCGTGGGTGCGGCGCATTCATGCAGCCGACTTCCTGGTTGCTTCTGCTGCAGTAGCATCAGCGATGGCATCTGCAAGGCTGATGTCGCCTTTCGCCATCAGCTTGCTTTGCACGTGTGGTGCATCTAATCCCAGAATTATTCGGTCTCTCAGGGCCTCTTCGAGGTCGGCGAACCTGCAGAGGCCTCCCAAATTCTGGAGGTCCGCTATGAAATCTGCAATGCTTTCTCCCTTCCGCTGGTCTCTCTGATAAAATTCATGTCTTCGAACAAGCGTTGGTACGGTCGGTGCGTAGTGGGCCCGTAGAAGGGGCTCGAGGACGTCAGATTCTCCTGAACGGACCAATCAGATGTCACTATTATTGGCCAATCAGAAGTGCAGGGTCAGAACCCTGCACTTTTCTAAAGGTTTTAATAATCTTTATTAAGCACTTTATTAATTCACTTTTTATTATTTCACAACATTTCCCATTCCAAATAAAAAGATAGCTAAACGCAAAGCCAGTGTAAGGACTATAAAGTTAATAATGGCAGCTGTTAGGGATAACATTGTTTACCCTAACTGGTTTAGGTAAAATAATAAATATGTTATCATGGTTTGTTAGTTAAAGTGTCTGCAACTTTAACTATTGGAATGTAATTAAGGGAGTGGTTGTAAAAAGCACCATAAAAGAAGCAAGTCAACAGCAACTTGCTCTCTCTGACTTGATGATCCCTAATTACTGGATTGTTTGAAAACTGCGTTTTTCTCCTACTGGAAAGGGAGAGAGAAAGGACTGATTTATTTGTAAGTGAACTGACATTGGATATTCTACACGGACTTTGCTAATTGAATATCCTTGAATGGACTGACTAAAATGATACATGACTAATGGACTGATATTTTGACTATGCTATAAACTCAATGGAATAAACTATATCTTGATAGCACAAGTGTATCTGTTATTTTTACTGTATGTTAACGAACATACAAGCTTATCTCACTCATTTATCTGTGTGCCTATCTGACTAACGCTGCACATTCTGTTTAGCTTGTCTCCTTAACCCTGGTTGGGGAACACAGGCTTAACAGCAGCAAATCCAATATATCACATTTTTTTCAGTTAAAGTGTCACTAAATCCAAAACAGCCACCTAAACTGACATCATATCCATTTATCCCTGTCAAATAAACCGATTTTGTATCTTTGTTTCCTCTACACTGAACACTCTTTTTCTGTTATCTATTCAGATACTTATTAAATTGTGTTGAAATTTTTTTCAGTACTTCAATCAGTCTCTTTTCTGAATCCAGCAAAAAAATTTTTTTTCTAATTGGGATAATCATTTTTATCTCCCTCATAATTTTTCCCCTCATCCAATTTTTTCTTTATATCTAATGACAAATTCTTATTCAGAATCTCGTTCATATTTTTCCCAGGTAGATTTTGCTGCATATCTTGTTCTGTAACATCTTCTTTTGATAACATCTTCTTTGAGACTGCTCTCAAGAAGACAAAACATAGCTGACATAATTGAATCAAATTCCTGACTCAGACCTTGGTGGAGTTACTCAAAGATTGTCTGAGTGCCATAATAAATTGCTTGTCTTGTTATGTCTCCAAAATGAAAATTTTTCATTTTCACAAACATATATTTATTTTTAAAAAATAATTTCAAACTCTTAATATTCAAAATTCAACATTTCAACATTTTCTGAGCCCTTAACTTTCTGTAGCCAAAACCTTGTTGTTTTTTAAAAGTTCTTAAGGATTATAAAACCAGATCTCCATGTTCTTATATTAGGAATTGAAGATATTTCACTGGTATTTCCAGCTTTGACACTCCCCAGATCTAACATAAAAGTTACTGTTATGAAGGATTTAATGGACAATTTCCATACTTAATTAGCAAAGTAAGTGAATAAACTTACTATCCTTTAAATTTTTTTGTTTGTGACTGGAGCAATTATGGCAAATTCCACTCTCTCCCAATTTTTCCTTCTTCAAAAACTACCGTCTTGCAGTTTCATTGTAAGGGGCAACCATAAGGAGAAACAGCTTGGGTGATCTCATGTTTCTGTCTTTTGTCCAGAGAGAATCATAGGAGGAGACCTACTAACTTGAGACCTTCAAGAAGAGATTGGGCTGCCATTTGTCAGAAATGGTGTAGGGTCCCCCACTTGGGTGGGTTGGACTAGATGACCAATAAGGTACCTTCCAACTCTGATTATCTGTTAACTGGATTCTTAGAAAATATGCAAACTTTGAGTCTACTTTTCCATGAAGCTGTATTCAGTCTGTCATCTTCCCCTGAAAAGCTGTCTCAAGATACAATCTGGTCTACCAGCCATCCAGGCTGATATTTCGTTAAGTAAAAAAGAGAGGCTAGCACAGATGTGTGCCACTCTAGGTTAATGCAATAATTTCTTCTGTGATAAATTCATTGCCCATAACTTTATTAGGTTTAAACCAGTCAGCCTGGAAAGTAAAGGTGTTTGCAGGTGTTACATATGTCCACTATGCAATAAGTCCAAATCAAACTGGATATCACAACTATCCTTCCTTCCTTCCTTCCTTCCATTCCATTCCTTCCAGTAAGCAAAAATAAGTCAATGAAATTAAAGCCCTTTTTTGTTTTTTGTTTACTAAGGATTGAAGCTGACAATTTGTGCTGCTGAGACCAGACATTCTGTCAATGTTAAAACAGGAAGCTTCCAAAATCAACCTGGGGAGATAAGTTCTTTTTCCCATGAGACTAACACTAGCATTTATTTCATTTCTACTCGTAAGCATTTCACTAGCCACCCCTTTGCAAATCTGCAAAATACTTACAATATGCTACCATTTCCTCACTTGACTTTCAACTGAAATCATTCCATTACTTTTATTATTAATTCCATTCATTTACCAGGCAGCATCTTGTCCACTTTTATCCACTTAATTGAAAATTACTTGCTTTCTCTGATTATAGTCTCTCAAAGTGCATTATATAACATCTTTCTTTCACCTTCAAGATTCACTCCCATTGATACATTTTCCTTCATCCAAACTTTTGTTACTTCACCTTTCAGCCATGCATCCAACAAAATCTATGATGAGATCTTTTTATACTGTTCAAAACAACTTCAACATTATCTTTAATTATGTAATCTTTCTATACAATCTATTAGGGGATGTATTTTCTAATATTTTTTCATAAAAGCCATACAGGTGAAACTCAAAAAATTAGAATATCGTGCAAAAGTTCATTTATTTTAGTAATGCAACTTAAAAGGTGAAACTAATATATGAGATAGACTCATTATATGCAAAGCAAAATAGTTCAAGCTGTGATTTGTCATAATTGAGATAATTATGGTTTACAGCTCATGAAAACCCCAAATCCACAATCTCAGAAAATTAGAATATTGTGAAAAGGTTCAATATTCTAGGCTCTAAGTGTCCCACTCTAATCAGCTAATTAAGGTATAACACCTGCAAAGGATTCCTGAGCCTTTAAATGGTCTCTCAGTCTGGTTCAGTAGGAATCACAATCATGAGAAAGACTTCTGACCTGACAGTTGTGCAGAAATCCATCATTGACACCCTCCATAAGAAGGGAAAGCCTCAAAAGGTAATTGCAGAAGAAGTTGGATGTTCCCAAAGTGCTGTATCAAAGCACATTAATAGAAACTTATGTGGAAGGGAAAAGTGTAGAAGAAAAAGGTGCACAAGCAGCAGGGATGACCGCAGCCTGGATTGTCAGGTAAAGGTCATTCAAAAGTGTTGGGGACTTTCACAAAGAGTGAACTGAGGCTGGAGTCAGTGCATCAAGAGCCACCACATACAGGGAGGGCGGAGCTGGCATCGCAATGATACGGCATGCGATCTTGGAGGTCTGAGATCGCTGCCGATATCTTTGCTCCTGGACGATCCAATCGGATCTAAACCATCCCAAAGAGATGGTGAATATAAAGAGCGCATCCTGTCGATCCCAGGGATACCACAAAATCCCTGGTAGATCCAGGAGAAGCTCCTTTTGCCAGTGGCAAAGAGGCAGCCATGAAAGCTGCTGAAGTTGGGACAGCTCTGAAACAAAAGGGAATGGAAAGAGAAAATGTGCCGGTTTGGTGAGAACTTTTTCTTTATTTTAAGATTTGAAAGGACACCCTAAGGAAAAGAAAGAATCCGTAAAAGTTTTGACAGAAGTGATTAAGTGGTGATTTTAAACAGGAATGTCAAAGTAATATTATTTTTTTTCTCATTGCTAGATTTTCTACACATGATTTTATATTTTGAAACTGGTCTGTTTTTTTCCCCCCTTCTTTTACCTATTCTTTCTCTCCTTTTTGACTATAATATTCTAGGCTAGAGACTCCCTTTTAGCCATCTTTTTAAATATCATTTTCCTTTTTAAATTAATTTTTAATTAATTATATTTTGTTTGGAAAAGGAGCAGGAAAGTGAAAAGCAAAGGAAACTTTGTAACACTGCCAACTAGAGGCTTGGAAATATTCTATTTCTTTTTCTTGACCAGACAAAGCTGAGAAAGAACTGAGACTTCTTTTCAAGGACATTGCTATTTGATAAGATAAAGGGAAGAGCATGGGAGAGTATTATTGCAGGTGCTTTTCTGGGCTTCTATCAACATCTGGAGTCTGGTGTTGAAGCTTATAGGGAAAAAAAGGTGATAAGACTCTGGAGAAGAGAATTATTTTTAACAAAAGCCTTGGATAATCAAACAAGGTGCAGTGTGCTTTTTAATTTTTTTTTAAGCTGCGCTATTTCTCACCTTAACAAACGCCCTCCTTACTAGTTTACTTTTCATAATAGCTATTTGGATTTTTGGCTTTTTGGAACTTGATTTTTGTCTTTCTTTTTGTCTTTTGATGTCAATTTTTTATGTTTGCATTTTATTTTAAAGGAAAAGCTTTAGTATTGATGATTTCCTTCCTTTTCTTTTTAAGAGAGTAGTCTCTTTTCTTCTCTCTCTCCTTCTCCCTTGTATTTTTTTTCTATTTACCTTCCATATTGTTTTTTTTTTATTTTTGTGGCTTTCTTTTTTTCCCCTTATGCATCCTTTTATACCTGAGACCTCTTAATTGGATTAAGGTATTGAAAAACCTGAAGAACTTTTCTTTTCTCCTTTTTAGTTTTTTACTTTTTACTTTTCCACCTTTTTCAGGATTTAACAGTTTTTTATTTTTTGTGTGTGTTTATGGTCTTTTCTTCCATTTTTGAGGTTTTACTGCTATCTAGCCAATAGATTGGATCAAGGTATATAAAAACCTGAAGAAATTTTTTCATTATGATTATTATTATCATTGCTACTATTTGGTTTCTTTTTTTCCTACTATTTTTATTTGGAATTGCAATTGGTTATTTTACAAGTGGATTAAGGTCTAGAAGAACCTGAAGATTCTGAATTGTCCAAAATGAGTAGGAAACTAACAGCCCCTGGTTCCTCAACTTCTACTTCTTCCTCTTCACCATCTGGAGTACAACGTTCAATACAGACAATGTTACAGCAAGAAAAAAACAGGAAAAAGTGACCCTGCAGATGATTATGCAAGGAATTCAAAATATTCAAATAAGAACAGAGAATATTGAAAAGAGAAGAGAGAATATTGAACAAAGAACAGGGAAAAGTAATGAAAAGGTGGAGAACATTCAGCAAATGATGATGAAGTATGATGAGAGATTCCAAAAAATTGAAGAAGATAAACAAAAGAGATAAGAAGATTGGAGATATTGATAGCAGATTAACTGTGGTTGAACAAGATAAAAGTGGGATGCTGAGATAGGAGATGGACAGATCAGAATTTTATCTCAGATTCCAAAACATAGAGGAAGAAAAGGGAAAAACCTAGCTGAGATAATGATAGAAATTTTGGCTGAAGCTCTGGAAATAACTAAAGAGAAGATGATGGATGGAATAGATGAGGTTTATTGAGTCTTCACAAGATAAGCAATGAGAAATAGCTTACCAAGAGAAGTCCACATCAGGTTTACAAAGAAAGCCATTAAAACACAAATATTGCAAGTGGCAAGAGAGTAAACATTGAAATATAAAGACAAGGAGATTGTGGTCTTGAAACAAGTACCCAGAAGAGTGAGAGACATGAGAAGAGATTTCTGACCAAAATGCTACTTAAAAAAGAGGTGAATTATAGATGGCTGATTCCAGAAGGTTTAATGTTCACAGGGCAAGAACAGAGACATAGAATTGACTCAATTGAGAAAGCTGAATCATTTTACACAGAAGTTTTTGGAGGGAAAGAAGAAGAGACAGAAAAAGAAATGTCACTAATTGAATTCCAAGAGGACAGCCAAATAGCAACTGAAAAAGAAGAAGGTGCAGTAGGCAGAAAAGTGGAAGTCAAAGAACAACGTGAACCAAGATCTACGAGAGCTGCTAAACCTAACTACAAAATATAACCATGGAAGAGAAAAAACTGATTACAATTAATATAAATGGACTTAACTCAGTTGTTAAAAGAAGGAAAACTTTCCATAAATTAGAGAAATTAAAATTTGATATAATCTGCCTACAAGAAGTACATATCAAAAAGCAACATGAACAATTGCTGATACAGCCAAAATTAGGGAAAATATTTACTTCTTTGACACAATGCAAAAAAAGAGGAGTGGTTTTATACATTAAAGAGGTTATCCCAGCGAAATTGATCTATACTGATGACGATGTAAGAATACTAATGGTGGAAATAATGGGCAATAATATGAAAACACTCCTGATTGCAATCTATGCCCTGAATGACAATCAAGAAGAATTTTATAAAAAATTACATATGAAAATAATTGAACTGGATTATGCTAATATAGTTATGATGGGAGATTTTAATGGAATTTTAGATAATAAACTGAACTATCCAGCACAGAAAATAACAAAGCAAAACAGAAAGACTCTCCCTAAATCTTTTTTTAAAATGGTAGATGAAATAAACTTAAAAAATACATGGAGAGAAAGAAATGCTAAGACCAAACAATACACCTTCTACTCAAGTAGACATTTATCATGGTCCAGAATAGATATGATATGGATGTCAACAGAATTGTTAGCTAATATTCAAGAAATAAATATTGAAACAAGTACTTGGGCAGATCACAATCCAATGACAATTAAATGGAAAGGACAAAGAAGAAGATCTAGATGGACATTAAATAATACTATATTAAAGAAAAAAGACTTCACATAGTGGATGGAGAAAGAACTGGCTTTCTTCTTTAGAGAAAAAAAAAAGAAGATACATCAATTCAGAACGTATGGGATACAATGAAGGCATATGCCAGAGGCTTGATAATAGACTATACAAGG
>BHEV01004836.1:0-24734 GCA_004319985.1 Emydocephalus ijimae | reverse complement strand
AAAGAAGTATTAGGACAACAGCTCAGAAAAGTCCTGCAGAAATTCAAAGACGCGGGTCTTAAGGTAAAACGAGACAAGTGCCAACCTTGTACGGAGAGAGTGGAGTTCCTGGGATATCTTCTCGACAGACAGGGAATCCACCCCACCGAAAAAAAACTAACTGCAATAAAAAAAGCCCCGAGACCTAGGAATAAGACAGAACTTCAAGCCTTCCTGGGACTCATTAACTTTTATAACATTTTCTTGCCCCAGAAGGCAACCGTAGCTGAACCCCTACATAGACTCCTCGATAAAAAGGCTCCTTGGGTTTGGGGATGGCATGAAGAGATAGCGTTCAAAGGGATAAAAGAACTTTTAACCTCCGATGCTGTATTCCGATGCAGTACAACGAAACTCTCCCTTTGATGATCACCTGTGATGCCTCACCATTTGGAGTAGGAGCCATCCTAAGCCACGTCCTCCCAAATGGAAATGAGGCACCCATTGCATTCTTTTTGAGAACTTTGTCTAAAACTGAAAGGAACTATAGTCAACTTGATAAAGAGGCCCTCGCTATTGTATCTGCAATTAAACATTTCCATGAATATGTATATGGGAGACCCTTTACCATAATTACAGACCACAAGCCATTACTTGGGATCTTGGTGGGAAACAAACCAACTCCCCATATCTTATCACCAAGAATGACACGTTGGTCAGAATTTTTAGCCACCTACGATTACCATTTGCAACATCGCCCGGGGAAAACCATTCCCCATGCTGACGCTTTGAGCCGCTCGCCACTACCAGACATTATAGAAGACCCTGCTCCAACTGTAACCGTACTACAAATAGAAACCCTCAAATTGCCACCATTAACCGCTTGAGACATAGCTTTAGAGACAAAAAAGGACCCTATTTTGGCACGAGTCCTCAGCTGAGTAGAACGTGGTTGGCCGATCAGTGAAACTGATGACATGTTTAAACCATTTAAAAATCGTCAAACGGAACTGTTCTCCCAGAAGGGTTGCAAAGTATGGGGAGACAGAGTCATAGTCCTGGAAAAGCTACAATATAGGGTATTGAAAATGCTGCACGAGGGACATCCAGGCATCGTGCGGATGAAGGCATTAGCCAGGAGTTATGCATGGTGGCCTGGTTTAGATAGACAAATAGAGACTTAGGTAGCAAAATGCAGTAAATGCCAGGAGACTCACCCCGCTCCTCCAAAGACTCCCCCAACTCAGTGGAAAACGCCTCGAGGCCCGTGGTCCCGTATCCGCATCGATTTTGCGGGACCCACAAGAGGACACACTTTCCTCTTAATGGTGGATGCCTATTCAAACTGGCTTGAAGTCCAAAAAATGGAAAGCACCACCACAGACGCAGTCACTAAAAAACTGAATGACCTATCCACTACCCACGGACTTCCCGATGTCCTTGTCTCAGATAATGGCCCCCAATTCACTGCCCTGCCATTCGAACAATACCTAGCAGATTGGGGCATCTGCCATGCTTTAACATCGCCAGCGCACCCTGCAGCCAATGGGAGGGCTG
This sequence comes from Emydocephalus ijimae, assembly GCA_004319985.1. Taxonomy (NCBI): domain Eukaryota; kingdom Metazoa; phylum Chordata; class Lepidosauria; order Squamata; family Elapidae; genus Emydocephalus; species Emydocephalus ijimae. The sequence continues at coordinate 23,198 of BHEV01004836.1, read as the reverse complement.
AGCGAATGGTTCAATTTGTAAAACAGACCCTGCATAAAATGGACCACGGCGACATTGATGACAAAATAAACCGAATGCTTTTTATTCAACACATAACCCCAAACAGCACCTTGAACAAAACCCCAGAACTCCTGATGGGCTGGAAACTTCGCTCACATCTTGATCGCCTCCACCCAAACTACCCGCCAGAACAGCCCCCGGGATCCAGCAGTGAGTGTTAGGCATTCCAGGAAGTTGACCTCATGTTTGCGAAAAACTTCTCGGGCGACCCATTGTGGGTCCCCACTACCATAATGCAACTTACGGGATCCCAATCATATCATCTACAAACAGCAGATGGTAAGATGTGGAAACGCCACATAGACCAACTCCGTTCCCGATTAGCGCCGGAACCTCCAGCTGGGGGGGTGAGGAACATAGAGGAGGACGAAGAAGAAATCGAAACCCAACAGCCCAGGGGATACTCACCATCCGAGGGAGAACCGGACCGGGGAGCAGCCTCGCCACATGACAACACCACGACGGAGGCGGATTCAGGGAACCTGGAAGACAGCGCTGACGAGGGCAACCCGGAACTACAGTCTTCACTATCCAGCCCAGCAGACAGCCCACCGGAGCCAGAACCAGAACCAGAACCAGAACCAGAACGAAACCCGGTGGAACAGCGCAGGTCGAGCAGACAGGTGAAGCGGCCTGCCTATCTGCGTGAATACGTCACCCCACCCCTCAGATGGAACCAAGGGGGGAGGGGTGTTATGGATTAAACCATCACAGCGATACAACCGAAACAGTTTCGTCTTACAACAGGCTTGTAATCCTGCAATTCTTATTGGCCCATGAATAGCAAGTCGTGATTGATCAGGTTTGGCCAGTCTGATTGGCTGTTAATGGAAGCCCCTGATTGGACGCTTGTGAAAGCGATAGACTCAGTTCATTGCTTGTTTAATGGCAGCAAGCTCTATAAAAGAGCTATTGCTGCCCAGGTTTTCTTCTCCAGTCTTTCTTGTTTAATAAAGAGTTGAAGTCACAGTCCGATGTCTTGTCTCCGTTCTTGCGCCCATGCCCAGGACTTAACATACTCTATTGTATATATTCTTTTGAGCTAGTCTTGGCTACATCCATGCAGATTTTAAGTATTCTGTGCAAGATTTTTGGAAATTCTTTATCACTATCTCCTTTTATTTATTTGATTTGTCAATCGCTTACAAGATAATAGGTATAAGTATATACATAGTTATGAATACATGAAATGGGTACATATAAGAAAAATAAAAGAAACAATAGGACAGGGATGGTAGGCACATTGGTGCGCTTATGCACGCCCCCTACAGACCTCTTAGGAAAGGGGTGAGGTCAATAGTAGACAGTCTAAGGTTAAAGTTTTGGGGGTTTGGGGAAGAAATCACAGAGTCAGGTAGAGTATTCCAGACATTGACCACTCTGTTGCTGAAGTCGCATTTCCTGCAATCAAGTTTGGTGCAATTAACCTTGAGTTTGTATCTATTGTGTGCTCTTGTGTTGTTATGGTTGAAACTGACAGGTAAGTCATTGCAATGTTTGATTTTATATACCATACTTAGATCAGACCGAAGACAGCGTAATTCAAGGTTTTCTAGGTCTAGAATTTCAAATCTGGTGGCATAAGGTATTCTACAATGAGTAGAGGAATGGAGGATTCTTCTTGTGAAATATTTCTGGACTTTCTCAACTGTGCTAATATCAGATACATAATGTGGGTTCCAGATTGATGAGCTGTATTTGAGTATTGGTCTAGCAAATGTTTTGTATGCTCTAGTTAGTAGTGTGATATTACCAGAGAAAAACCATCCTTCCTTGGGATGAGAGAGAATGACTGCCCAAAGCCATCCAGTTGGCTTCTGGTTTCAAGATGAACCTCAATTCAGATTTCTCTGCTCATAGTCCAGCTACTTCAATCACTTGACCAGACTGGTTTTCCTAATGCATACTTTCTCAAATTATGTTTCTGTCCCAGGCTCCAAATTCTTATTTCTGACTTTGGTTTCAGCTCTTCCTTGTATTCTTAAAGGTTACTCTTACTTTTCATTACATGAATTTTCACATCAAGCATAGATAAGTTGTGCAATTCTTTTTAGCTCCATTGGGGGAATGTTTATTTATTTGTTCTGCATTTAGTCTAGGCAGCCTGTTTTCAATCAAGTGTGTTCTTCAGTTCTGATGGATAGTTTAAATGAATAATCATCTCCCCTTGTTAAATTTGTATTGGCTAATATATTGGATGATGACCAAATGAGTTATCAGATAGTTACAATCTATTTGTAAATCAGAAAGCTAAATATTTGTATGCTCATAATTAATGGCATGCCTTTTATTTTTTTAATCAGCTGGGACATTTTTATTAGTCTTTCCAAGGATTTTAATTTTATTTCAGAGGTGGTTTACTGTTTTTTAGTCTAATAATAACCACAATGGTACCATAATAACAAAATTATTGGTTTGATTAGAAAGCAGAAATACCTTATGATGAATTCCTTGAGAAAGAACTGAAAAATATATGTATACAAATACATACACACACATTTCTTCATAACATTTCATTGTTTAACTCAAAAGGTGCATATGCATGCAATAGTGTAGAAAAGAGATTCAAATAAACCCTGTATAACAATAACAATAATAATATTTACTATAATAATAAAAGTAATAAAATATAAAATAGTATAAAGTTCAGACTTTGCTCAGGGAACTCCACATATTATATGTGAAGGCTTCTTTTCATTCTATCACTAAGGAAATAACTTTAGAAGATTGAGAGCTATTGGCCAGAATTCACCTAGTGAATTCCATGGACAGGATGGAACTTGAATCTGATCCGTTTGCTCCTAATTTATCACTTTCCACACTATGATACATTCTCTTTTGCTTCAAACATAAACTAGAATTGATAAGGAAATATGTAACAGGAGTAATATATAGCCATGAATGGGAATATGTGGAACCAGTCAGGTTCTTCTGGGGTAAAGGATTTCTTGTACTGATTTCTTGTACTGAAAATAACTTAAAACCATCTTCTGAGCAAGTGAATCTATTTCCTTTACAAGGATGAAGCACTAATTTTTTGCTTTATCTATAATCCTTCCTACTTCTTACAAAGCAGCTTCTGAGCTAAAATGAATAATAAAGATGGTAGCAACCAAATGATTAGACATCTTAAAAAGTTCCAGGAGATGGAGGATTACAGCATTTCAGCATCTCTAACTTAGCAGAAAGTATTTCTTTGGCAACTTTTAAGAAGGGTGGCCTTTAAAAGTGGATTCTCAACCTTTGGAAATTTAATATTGGTGAACATGCTAACTGGAGAATTCTGGGAGTTGAAGTCCATCCATCTGAAAGTTGCGAAGGTTGAGAAACACAGGGTATACAAGATCAAATACACTATAGAAAATGAAAATATAAAGGAGTTTTTCTTTCTCTCTCAATGGATTTGTGGAAAGTCTTCGTCTTTATACAAGATGTGTCTTTAGAATATAGAACATGGAATAATAGGATTGGAAGGGACCCTGGAGGTCTTCTAATCCAACCACCTGTTCAAGCAGGAAATCTTATTCTGGACAAATGATTGTCCAGTGTCTTCTTGAGAACTTCTAGTGATGGAGCACCCACAATGTCCAGAGGTAAACTGCTACACCGATTAATTGTTCTCACTGTCAGGAATGTTCTCCTTAGTTTTAGATTGTCTCTCTTTTTAGTAATCTTCTATCAATTGAAGAAGAGCTCCTTTGTTCAGCCTTCAGGTGCTTTGGAGAATAGATTGTTTCTTTCTCCTCCATGATAAGCCCTCAAATACTGGAGCAGTAAGCTATTATGTCACCCCTAGCTCTTCTCTTTGATATGCTAGATGTATCTAATTCCCTTAATCATTAAATGTGCAGTTTAGCCTTCAGTCTCTTTATCATCTTTGTTGCTCTTCTCTATACTCTTTCTAGATTCTCTAAATCATAATTTTTATCTTTAAAGATCTTTTAATTTGATCTTTGCTCCAGACAGTTTAATGAAACTTGCTGTGATCAGTTGTGAACACCAACGAGCTTAAATGATTAAAAATAAAACTTCTTGACAACTTCATGGACAATTACGGTTATCACTGATTGCTAATGTTGATGTCTATATGGCATTTTATGGGCACTTGACATTAGATTATCAGGTGCAGAAGACTAGCAATGGAAGAAGACTATCATCTTGTCCATGTGTATGACTAATGATTGACCTCTGATTAATCATTCCAATGGTGGAATAGATAGGTGCTTTGTTTGATTCAATAAGTGATATTTTAATACTTTAACAGTGGGGAAAAATCTGAGAGTAAAGAACTTGATAAGAATGATTAGAATCTTTTATTAAGAGCCTTATGTCCTCCCCACTCAAAAAAACCAAACAAAAACAAAGTAAATCTATACCTAACTGCAGAGATAGGTTATCAGATGAATACATTATTTGTCATGTTGCTTGGACTTAAGATTTTGTGACTAGCCTCTGGTATCAGTTCTAAATTGCAATTGCTGTTTTTTCAGTCTTGGGATTCAGTTTTGGTGAACTTTGTTTCCAAATCTTTATAAATTGGTACCAACATTTTAAACTTGTTTATGACTTATTACCTAGCCTTGGTATGCTTAAGCAATCGCTATCCTTTCTACCTGAAAGGAGCTGACTATGTGTAAATACAAGAAATTATTCTTTGGTGAGAAACCCTTAATCCCAAACAAACACTTACAAAACCACTAATCACTGTTTTCTTGGAATGGAACAATGAAGCAGTGACATTCATTATAAAATGACTCATATATGAATGTGACTCTTTTGCAGACACTTCTCACAATTAACCTTTTAATCTGAGTACAGAATTCAGGACCAGTAAGAGAAGGCATTGTTTTTCTTTCCCATGGCATTTCATTCAAAAATGTTCTATTGCTTATATTTAGTTTTATTTCTAAATATGTAGTATTATTAGTGAGATACTATAAAGAAAAAACTTCGTATGCACAAAGCAATTTCCAACCACTAATGTGACTACTTTTTAGTTCCATGTTATGCTTTCTTGGAATTGTTTGTCTTAAAGATCTAAAGATTACTTTTATTTATTTACTGAAAGTTCAACAGACAGAAAATATAAAACAAAAGAAATAAGAAAAAAAGTGAAAAAAATCAGGAACTTAAAAAATCTTATAATTTCTTAGTTTCACTTGCATGATTAAATGGAATTGGAATGGAAACTCTTCAGGTGAAGAAGATGGATTGAGCTGCTCTCTTAGAAGATTACTTTAACTCATGCAACTTATTGGAATACTTATTGCCATCATCTCAAATAAAGCCCAATAAAGGAAGATGATTTGACACCATTTTCCAAATGTCACCTATTTAATTTTGAAAAACTTTTTCAAGAAACATTGATCATAGAACTGAATTTATGGACTTCTAAAGGGGCATCCAAAGAATATTCAAGTGCCTATAACATTTGATTTATAATGAATTCTTAGTTATATAGCTGTGGAAAATCTTTTGAAAACAAATAATTTTACATTTTTTAAATATTCTATTGCTTTGCTTTTGCTTCTTCATCTTAGCCTATAATTGGGATGATGAGATCATAATGGTCCTTGTTAGATCTTCAGACAGTGTGGAAATCCTTGCTTTATGGAATGAATCAGGTCACATTAGTTAATAAACTTTCTATTTATGAATGACTGTGGTTTGGACAGGAGACAACCCATGATTCCTGATTTACTTCTGAAGATGAAAGCTTTCTTGACTCTGAAGTTCTCCCAGTTGTGCTGGCCAAACAAAATCTGCGGTTTTAACACTTCTATGTCCTTACAAACCCATTAAAAAAATCCAGACCTAGTAATAACTGTAGGGCAAAAGACATGATTATGTGCATTATTAATAATACTTTGTTCATATAACCTCCAGCGGTGTGTTCTGGATTATGTAGATTAATCTTGGGGGTGAGGAACTGGTATGCTGTTTTGGAGTAGAGAACCTGGGCTCAGTGCCTTTTCTGTAGGCATCTGTGATCCAAACCATTTTCTGAATGGCACAAATAGCTGCTGAACAACATACCTTTGATTGAGATGAATTCTGTCTTCCTTATTAAATGCATTCAGTCAGACTGACTGAGTGCTTAAACAAATATACACATGAGGGAGAATTTACTTCCTTTGAAAGAGCTAGGAGCAACCCTTGAACTTGCTCCACGAGAAAGCAAAACTCTCCATGGGTGTACTGCTTGTGTGAACTGAGCCTCTTGAACTGTCCCAAGGAAGGAATTTCTTCCCCTTCCATCTGCACTGTCTTTCCCTAGACTCTTTCCAATAATTTGGAACAGCTTAATTGTGACCATTTGAGCTGTACTTCAAAGATAGGAGAGCTCAACTCTATGGCTGATTGAGCAACCAACGTAACAATTGTGTTAATTTCAGAGCTAAGTTTGACATCTGTCCTGAACCATTGAGTCCAAATTAGTAGTTTATAACTGACCACAATGAATTTGGTTTACAAAGCTGGTATGTGCTTTGTTTGTGGTCCCACAATCTTAAGAGGTGACACACTATTCCTCCCTCAGTGTTGGGTTTAGGAGAAAGGGAGCAAAGACACAGTGTTCCCTAGTATATATTCCATTCCTGTGGAACTTCATAATATCAGAGATACAGATGGTGGCACTTAAGATTGCCTTATCAAAACCTGGTGATGTTTAATGAGGCAATTAAATTAGAACTGTTACACAAAGGTTTTTTTTAAATTAAAAATGTTATGGATCTTATTCAGGATTTTACTGGAAGACAATCACTTAAGTAGACACTATGCTTTAATTCTGATAGTTACTGATTCTTGACTACTCTAGTAAACTATTGAGCATTCATGTAAAGTCAGCAGTATTCAAACATTATAAACTCAATATGTTATGTTCTGCACATGGGCGCAAGAAGTGGAGACGAGACGATGAACAGTGAACTTCAACTCTTTATTTAACATTGTGGAACAGAGCAAAAACTACGGCAGCAATAGCCCTTTTTATAGGCAAGCTGCTGATCAAATAACCAACAAGAAACGGGAAGCGTTAGTTCCCTTAACCAATGAAAGAGGCCCGCTAATAGCCAATCAGATTCTCCTGAATGGACCAATCAGATGTCGCTATTATCGGCCAACCAGAAGTGCAAGGCCAGAACCCTGCACTTTTCTAAAGGTTTTAATAATCTTTATTTAAGCACTTTTATTAATTCACAACACCCCTCCCCCCCGGGTTCTGTTTAAGGGGTGCGGTGACGTAATCTTTGAGGTAGGCAGGTTGTTTAGATTGTCGATTAGATTTTCGCTGTCCCCCCGGTCCTTGTTTATAATCTTGTTTGGGCGGGACGTTTTCTGGCGAGTAGGGTGCCTCCGGTCCTTCATTTAAAAACTCGGTGCCGCTAATGTCCTCGTTGTCTTCTAGCCTTTGTGGGCTTGCCTCTGACAAGGTGTCTCTTTGAGGCAAGTCCACCACCCTCTCTGATCCTTCTTTATGCGTTAAGTCTGAATGCTCACTTCTTCCACTCGTGCTTTCTGCCGTTTCAAACTTGGCCTCCTCGGCATCTCCTCTCCCCTCAATTTGGAAGTTACCGGAGTCACAGTAACCAGGTTGCAGCCTTGAACGCAGCTGATCAATAGGGCGCTTCCATATTCTTCCATCGCGACTTTTTACTCAGTACGACCTGGGTCCTGTGACTTGGATTACAGTTTCCTCGACCCACAAAGGATCGCCAGAAAAGTTTCTAGTGAAGACTAAGTCGCCTATTTGGAATTCGCAGCATTTCCCACTGGATCCGTGTGGTTTTTCTGGTTCATATGATGGGTGTAGTCGGTCAAGGTGGGAGTGGAGTTTTCGTCCCATTAACAATTTGGCTGGATTCTTGTTGGTGATGGTGTGTGGAGTGATGTGCTGAAGAAAGAGTATTTGGTTAATCTTATCTTCGATATCGCCATAGTCCATTTTATGTAGGGTCTTTTTGACGAATTGTACCATGCGCTCGGCTCTTCCATTGGCCACAGGATGCACCGGTGAAGTTAGCACATGGCGAATACCACGGTCCGCCAAATACTGTTCAAAAGAAAGTGCGGTAAACTGGGGGCCGTTGTCGGATACCAGAACGTCTGGCAGTCCATGGGTTGCGAATAATCTGTCCAATTTCCTGATGACGGATTCGGTTGTGGTACGTTTCATTTCATGGATTTCAAGCCAGTTTGAGTAGGCATCCACCATTACTAGGAATGTGTGTCCTTTAGTAGGTCCCGCAAAGTCAATATGAATACGGGACCATGGTCCCCTGGGTTTTTCCCACTCTGTTGGGGTTGCTTTCGGTGGGGCATTGCTAACTTCCTGGCATTTGCAACAAGTCTTTACCCAGGCCTCGATTTGCTTGTCGATACCCGGCCACCATGCGTAGCTTCGTGTGAGCGCCTTCATGCGTACAATGCCAGGTGGCCTTCATGCAAGGTTTTCAATACCGCTCGTTGCAGCCGCTCTGGGATGACAATTCTATCCCCCAAATGATGCAGCCTTTCTGGGAAAACAGTTCCGTCTGTCAATTCTTGAAAGGACTGAAGTTGTCAGGGATTTGATCCAATGGCCATCCTCGCTCGACCCAGCTAAGAACTCGTGCCAAAATGGGATTGCGTTTGGTTTCGATCGTGATATCTGGATCGAGCTGTCAGTGGTGGTGATTGAAGTGTCTCAATCTGGAGCGTTGTGATGGTTGGAACTGGGTCGTCAACGGTTTCCGGAAGTGGTGCATAGCTTAGTGCATCAGCGTGGGGGATGGCTTTCCCCGGGCGGTGTTGCAGGTTATAATTATATGCAGCCAAGAATTCCGACCAGCGAGTCATTCTGGGAGATAATATATAAGGGGTTGGCTTGTCCCCCGCTATAATCCCCAGCAAAGGTTTGTGGTCGGTAACTATAGTAAAAACTCGCCCATAAATATATTCATGAAATCGTTTAACAGCAGAAACGACAGCAAGAGCCTCTTTATTGATTTGACTATAGTTACGTTCAGCTTTCGATAGCGTTTTTGAAAAGTAGGCAAAAGGGGCTTCACTACCGTTTGGTAACACATGGCTCAAAATGGCACCCACTCCGAATGGTGATGCATCACATGTAATCGTTAAAGGCAAAGTCTCATTATACTGCATCAAAACAGCATCTGAAGTCAATAAGTTTTTTACTTGTTGGAACGCGTGTTCCTCTCGGTGTCCCCAGGCCCAGTTTGCCTTTTTGTCCAACAGATGATGTAGGGGCTCGGCTACGGTCGTTTTGTGGGGCAGGAACACGTTGTAAAAATTGATAAGGCCCAGGAAAGCTTGGAGATCAGTCTTATTTCTGGGCCTTGGGACGTTTTTGATTGCCCTTAGCTTGGTATCGGTGGGGTGAATGCTTTGTTTATCGATTAAGTACCCCAAAAATTCTACTTTATCCGTACACAGTTGACACTTATTTTTTTTTACTTTAAGGCCAGAGTCTTTAAATTTCTGGAGAACTAACCTCAGGCGCTCCCTTAGTATTTCTCTAGTCGGAGCAGCAATTAAAACGTCATCAAAATAAGGTACAACCCCTTTTATACCCTGTAGTAGTCTCTCCATCAAGCTCTGAAAAATTCCTGGGGCCACGCTAACTCTGAATTGGAGTAGGTTGCACTTAAATGCACCTCGGTGCATAACGATCATTTGTGCCTCTGCCGTTTTTTTATTTTTGTCTACAGGCAGTTGTTGGTATGCCTTTGCTAAATNTTTTTTTATCTACAGGCAGTTGTTGGTATGCCTGTGCTAAATCCAATTTAGCGAAGACTTTTCTGCCCCCCAGGGAATGGAGAAGGTGTTGTACCACTGGTACCGGATAAGCGTTCTGCTGAAGGGCGTTATTCAGGGTGGCTCGGTAGTCCCCACAAATTCTTAACGATCCATCCGGCTTGATGGGTGTTACGATTGGGGTTTCCCAGGGAGCGTGGTCGGTTGGTTCTAACACACCCTGGGCTATTAATTTATCAAGCTGCTCGTCAATCTTTGGTTTAAGGGCAAATGGAACTCGACGAGGCTTAAGGCGGATGGGAGCTACTTCAGGGTTAAGGTTAAATGATATCAGGGTCCCCTTGTACTCGCCTAATTTATCTGTAAAGATGTCCTGGAACTCCCGGACGATGGCCTCTTCCCAGTCGTTGCTGTTGGTTCGGTGAATGCTGGCTACTTCAATTCCAAGTGGGGTGAACCATTGGACGCCTAACAAACTAGGCCGATCCCTGTCGACTACGGTGNAACCATCAAGAGGGACAATCCTGAATCGACTTCCATCATGCAGGGCTGGTTTTTGATGGCGACCTTCACCCGGATCTTCTTGGAGTCTAATGATGAGGCGTGACCAATCGTAATGGTTTGGTGTGCCTCTTCTCATTTCGTTGACTGGGCTGGTGGTTTGTTTCTGTAGGAATGGTTGTTCCATTGGTGGTTCGAATGTTCCCGATTCACAGGACGACTTCCTGTGGGCTGGCGGTAGTTGGTCCCCCTCTGAGGTGGGCTGGATCCTTGCTTGCTTCGACAGACTCTTCCGATGTGACCTCTTTTCCCGCACACATGGCAGAGCGTGTTGAGGAATTTGCAGCCTGATCGTGGGTGGTTTGCCCCACAACCAGTGCATTGGTACTGCACTCTCTGGTTACGTTGATGGCGTTGGTCTCGTTCAGACTGGAGCCGGTTGACCTCTTCTTCATCACTTTCTGATGATGATTGGAGGTCCTCGTGGTGGGCTGTCGTTGCCTGTCCTTCCAGGTGAGGTGAGATTTCTCTGGCGAGTTGGCGGAGCGGGGCGTGGGTGCGGCGCATTCGTGCAGCCGACTTCCTGGTTTCTTCTGCTGCAGTAGTGTCAGTGATGGCATCTGTAAGGCTAATGTCACCTTTCGCCATCAGCTTACNGAGATCCGCAATGAAATCTGCAATGCTTTCTCCCTTCTGCTGGTCTCTCTGATAAAATTCATGTCTTCGAACAAGAGTTGGTATGGTTGGTGCATAGTGGGCCCATAGAAGGGGCTCGAGGATGTCCCAGTCCATGGACTTCACCTCAGCCGGTTTGGCTAGTGCCTTGGCCATCTTAAACACGGTCGGCCCACAGTGAGTTAGGAATACCGCTCGCTTCTTTCCGGTAGTGGCATCCTTCAAGTTGTTGGTCTCCAGAAACATCTGGAATCGGTCCATATATGAGTCCCAGTCTTCTTGTGCCGGGTCGAATGGAGCGGGTGGTATGACGCTGCTAGACATGGTTCAGCCGTTGGTGCATCTTCAGCCATGTGCTCTGTTTAACGCTCTGTAGTGCTCAGTCAGCTCTGACGTCTCCAAATCCCATCCTCGTTGCCAGTGTTATGTTCTGCGCATGGGCGCAAGAAGTGGAGACGAGATGATGAACAGTGAACTTCAACTCTTTATTTAACATTGTGGAACAGAGCAAAAACTACGGCAGCAATAGCCCTTTTTATAGGCAAGCTGCTGATCAAATAACCAATAAGAAACGGAAAGCGTTAGTTCCCTTAACCAATGAAAGAGGCCCACTAATAACCAATCAGATTCTCCTGAATGGACCAATCAGATGTCGCTATTATCGGCCAACCAGAAGTGCAGGGCCAGAACCCTGCACTTTTCTAAAGGTTTTAATAATCTTTATTTAAGCACTTTTATTAATTCACAACACAATACAATAGTAGATTTATTTTAGAGTAAAAAAATGCAGCAGACCCAGATCTCAGAAACGGCTCAAAAAAGTTCGACAGTGTGCTGGATTACTGCTGCATATAAGACAAAGGTGGAAAGCCAAAGCAAAAGAAATATTGTGGGAATATCTTGGATTACATTGTGTTGGTTAGGGTGACATTTCTGCTCATATCCATGTGTCTGAGAGAAGTTCAATTATGTGTGTACATGAATAATGAACATAGAGAATATTAATTCCTGGGAACATTCATGTGCTAATACTTTATTCTACCAACTAAAAGTATGAGTCACTCTGAGCATAGAATAAATTTCAGCCTGTTTTTCTTTTTCAAAGCTTGCATTGTTACTGAATCAATTCACTTACCAGGTGTTTCTTGTCCTTAAGCTTCTGTGATAAAATTGGCAGAAGAAGGTAACTTCTACTTTTTTACTTTTGTGCGACTAAGGAAAAAAAGATAATTCCAGATCCTGCTGGCAAGCAAAGAAGAGATATAACTGCATGCCACAAACAGTTATGAAACAGATTCTGCTTTGATCAGTGTTGTTACCTACCATTGACAAAATTACATCCTTTTCTGAACTTTGTGATGCTCTCCTGTTCTCCACTTGTTATTTTGAACTTACCTCATTTGACAATGTTTGGGAATCAAAGATCCCACATCTGATTACATATCTGATTTCTCTCTAAAGCCAAAGCCACTGATGGAATTATGTCACAAGATATCAAAGGAAACTGTCTGGCAGATGCAAGCAAAAATAAAAATTTGATCAGAGGCAGTTGTCCACATTCTCTGCTTGGGTTCTCAAATCAATCTTCTTGGTTGGTCTGCTGCCAAACATATTATGAAATCAGATACATATTCTTAAGCAAGATATGCAAAAAAAGTACTCATGGATTAACTCTTGTTAAGTCATATTTTTCAAGTAACTTCTCTTCCAATTCTATTTTTCACATAATTTCACATTATAGTGTACCTCTCTGGAGTATGGTTAAATCTCTCTGGAATTTGCTTAAACTTCTTACCTTGAGATGATCAGGAACAGTTGTAGGGCATTATGTGTGCAAAATAAAAGATAAAAACTGTTTTCTAGACATGAAAATTTAGGTAAGATGGAGCATGTAGTGGGCCAAGATATGTATATGTGAGCATATCACTGACTATGTTGTGTCAGTACATTATGTGCACCCATTGAGAACGATATTGTGAACATCAGACACAGAATTAGATCTAATAATAGTCCAATGTGGCATGAGACAATCTGCTAAGCATTTTCAGAACTTGTATTTTTCTTATGTGCATATATGTCTTTACATTTATATCCCAATTTTTAGTCAAGTGATTTCTCAGTGCAGTTAAAAAATTAAAGAATCACCTCCTTTTCAGTTTAAAAATTAAAGAGTGCACTCAACTCCTGGTGATCTTATACATGGCATAAATTCTGGGCAGCATGATGGAAGTCATTAGCTATTTTCTTTTTCTGGAGTATTATTTGATTCCTCAGTGCAGGAATTTGTCCTGTGTGTGTGTCTTTATAGAATCTTCTATTTTCTAAAATTCCTAAATCATACATTTTTCTATTTTAGAAAATTTTGCTCACTATTTTTGTACATATGTTTTTCTTAATATCCAGCCTCACACTTTTCATATGTGGTGCTGGCATGACAAAAGTGGGATTTTCTTTTACAAGCAATTCTAGAATCTAGCAGCAATGACCAACAATGGAGTTTGCAATTTTCAGAGAAGGCAAACCCTATTATCCCTATGTGCATACACTGGCTGAGGAAATATCTAAACCCAAGAATGTTCAGAATCAATTTTGCCCATAAATGGTGACAATTTTCAGGAACAAAGAATCAGGACCATACATTAAATTGCAGTTAAGATTTATTGTTCAAGCCCATACACTACATCTATTCAACTAACATTCAGTGCTAAATTGGTACTAGATATTACTCAAGGAATTGAAGAGGGGTTGGGTTTAGACCATTTGTGGGACTGTAATGATTCTAGGCTGATTATTTGCTTAACTCTGCTCTCCCTGCTCTCCCTACTCTTCTCTTACATAATATTGAAATAATTTAAATTATAATATATGAATAGATATGAATCCTGATAAAGAGAGAAACATACTGGCTTTCTCCTACCATGTTGAAGCACCCATCATAGAGGTGACAGGATAATTTTATTTATTTATTTTACTTTATTTTATTTATTTGTCAAGCAATTATAAGATAACAGGTATAAGTATAAACATAGTTATGAATACATGAAATGGATACATATAAGAAAAAAAGGAACAATTGGACAGGGACAGTAGACAGGTTGGTGCACTTATGCACACACCCTACAGACCTCTTAGGAAAGGGGTGAGGTCAATAGTAGACAGTCTAAGGTTAAAGTATTTGGGGTCTGGGGAAGAAACCACAGAGTCAGGTAGAGTATTCCAGACATTGACCACTCTGTTGCTGAAGTTGTATTTCCTGCAATCAAGTTTGGTTCCGTTTACCTTGAGTTCGTATCTGTTATTTGCTCTTGTATTGTTATGGTTGAAGCTGAAGTATTCATTGACAGGTAGGACATTGTAATATATAATTTTATGTTCTATACTTAGATTGGACTGAAGGCGGCATAGTTCTAGGTTGTCTAGGTCTAAAATTTCAAGTCTGGTGGCATAAGGTATTCTGCAACGAGTAGAGGAGTGGAGAACTCTTCTTGTGAAATATTTCTGGACTTTCTCAACTGTATTAATATCAAATACATAATGTAGGTTCCAGACTGATGAGCTGTATTCAAGTATTGGTCTTGCAAATGTTTTGTATGCTTTAGTTAGTAATGTGATATTACTAGATAAAAAGCTATGCAGGATTAGTTTAACAATTCTTAATGCCTTTTTGGCTATGTAGTTACAGTGGGCTCTAGCACTTAGATCATTAAAGATGAGTACTTCATGGTCCTTGACAGAGTTTGAATCATCAACAAGGTCTTCACTATTCAGCTTGCATTTTATTTTCTGATTCTTTTTTGCCAATATGTAAGAAAGAGCATTTGTTTGTTGTGCCATATGTTTGGCTATTCTGATATATAGTCAAGGTCTTTTTAAAGGATAGCAGTATTAAAAGCAGTATATGATCACAGAGGTCATTTATGTAGAGTATGAAGAGATTTGGTCCTAGAACACTGCCTTGGGCAACACCACTGTTGACAGGTACAGAATTTGATAGGACGCTCCCAGTTTTGACCATTTATTGCCTGTTTGACAGGAATGCTTCTATTCAGTTATGCAGGTGTCCAGAGATACCATAAGATTTTAGTTTTAGGAGTAGTTTGTTGTGTACGACTGAATCAAAGGATTCACAGAAGTCTATGTAAATTGTGTCTATTGCTTTGCCATGATCGAATTGTGTAGTCCATATGTTTTTGCAGTGTAAGAGTTGAAGATTACATGATAGTTTTTTCCTGAAACCAAATTGTTTATTAGAGAGTAGGTTGTTTGTCTCTAAGTGGAGGATAATGGATTGGTAAATAGTTGATTCCATGACTTTACAGATGATGCAGCATAAAGAGATTGGTCTGTAATTTTCAACTAGGCTGGAGTCTCTGTAGGTTTGGCAAGGAGCTGGTCCTGAAGGATTTTTCAAAGATTATGCTCTAGAGGTTCGGCTATGGCAGTGGATAGCTTTTTTAAGAAGTAGACACATATTCCATCTGGTCCAATAGATAGAGATCATTTTAGATTGCATAGTGCTTTTTCAACATTGTCTTCTGTAAAATTGATATGTATTAGATCATTGTAGTTGTCTGTGGTTCGGCTAGGAAATACTGGGCATGATCCATTGCTGTTTACAAATACTGAGCCAAAGAATGTGTTAAATAAGTTGGCTTTAATGGTGTCATCATTGCAGTCTTTACCATTAGGTCATTTCAGGGGTGGGATGGACCTTGAGTCTTTTAGTTTGTCATTTACAAAATTGTGGAAAGTGCAGGTGAAATTGGTGCCTGCAAGGTTTTCCTCTTGTTTAATGTGATAATTGGTGCATTCAGTCTTTATCTGGTGGCATAAATTTTTGTATCGGCTTTTGAAGTTGGCAATGTGACCAGATTTGTTTTTCAGCCAAAGTGATTTCTTTTTGGATTGAAGCTTCCTTATTGTTATGGGTAATCTGCTTTTTCTGGTTTGGTAGTTGTTATTGAATAGAGATTGCCAATCAAGGGATGAGAGATCATTGTCTATAAGATCATAGTTACCTTTTTTGAAGTTATAATTGGGGATTCCATCATTATGATGATTTTTGTGAATGTATGTTGAGACAAAAGTCAATCATATTGTGGTCACTGTTGGAAAAGGGTTCTTTAATTTGTATTCTGTAAATTGAATTCAAACTATTGCAGAAGATGAGATTGAAGCAGTTGTTAAATCTAGTATTGTTGGTTACTAGTTGTTCCAGTCCCAGATTTGTTACTGCATTGTAGAAGGTTGCATGTATGGGTTCAGTTTTATATTTGTTTAGGGTCCAGTTAATATGAGGTAGATTGAAGTCACCAAGAAAGATAAAAGCATGTGTGCAGGATGTTGCCCATGTTAGTAGTGAATTTAGCTTGTTTCCATGTTCGATGTCATTATTGGGCTCTGTAACTTAGTAAGAATTGAAATGTGATATTTAAGGACAGTTCACAGACGATGGTCTCAGGAAGAGCAAGCTCCTGAGCTCCTGAAAAACTCCTTGGATGTTTTTTAGATGTAAGGACATTTTTTAGAAGATAGCAACACCACCTCCTCTACAGATTTCATGATCTGATTGGTAAACATGATAGTCTCTTACTGTGGTAATGGGGTCAGGGAGAGATGCGTTGAGCCATGTTTCACAGTCAGATATGATGTTGAATTTAGCTGTATTTAGTAAGAGGAGAAATTCAGGTATTTTATTCACAAGGCTTCTTGCATCAAGTAGCTTGCATTTAAGGCCAGTTGTAAAGTTCCAAGACTACATTTTCTTCACCAGAAGCAAAATTTGAATGACTTCAGACTTTGTTACTAGGCTGTATGTACCCATTCAGAAATGGAGGACTCCAAAGCATTCCAGCTGTCTTTTTGTAGAAAGAAGATCCCCTCGTCCTACTTTCAACTTACAAAGTGATGTCTTCAACCTTCTTTTTCTTTCTGAGAAGTGAATCATCTATAAAAGCAAAACAAACTTTCTGTCGGGATTTTGTGAGCAGCCAATCATTTCTGATACTATAAATCCATAAATAAACATCCATTCCTTTGAATGGCATTAAATTGGATGTGTTTTCCTTGTACAGCACCCCAGCTTCCTAATCAGTTAGGCTCATCTAGGGATGATTTTTTGCAATTAATTTCCCTCTTTAGGAGTGCTGGTGGTCACATGGAATTGATGCCAGAATGGAAGTAAATACAAATTAAACAGCTAGACATGTTGCTTAAACTAGGAATTTGAAGATCAAGAAGATATGTTTTACTAATGCTGCATAGACAAAGAAACTAAATTTTCTGAACTAAGATGTTGCCACTAAGACTATTTCAATCACTGTGAAATTTGTTTTTTGTTTTTTACTCAGACTGTATTTTGCAACATCTTATTATCAGATATTCACTGTCCAGCTATTTCTTTTCCTTTTTTGGTTTGAAAGGAAATATGTTCCACTTCTTAAAAATGACTCAATCAATGTTATTTGGCTCAATGTTAAAGAAAGTTGCAGTGGCTGTTGGTACTTTCTAGGATAATGAATTTGGAAGAAACATGAGTGAGATTCAAACACACCGGTCAATATAAAAAAGTTTTTTTAATCTGACCAACTTCAGCTAAAGATCCCAGTTGCAACCACAAAACTCTTCAACTAATTAGGTTAAATGATTCTGAGGGTAAAACTGTGTTGGCAGACATTTCAGGACCCACATGCCATTATATAATGTCACGAGATGACCAATGCAGCTTCCTCTCTAAATTGACAAAAATCTCATAAGATTGTTAAACACACCATGGAATGACTTGCTTTGATTTAGTCCGGACAATAAACACACACTTTATTAATTAGAAAAGAGGAATATTATGTCCTTTCCTCAAGAGCTCAAAACAATGTATAAAAACATTCCCTGCTATATTTTTTCTTATTATTCATCATTATCACTATCTGTTTCTCTTTCGCATTTCTCTCTCTTATATTTCAATTACATTAAATTTATAAAATAAATATTACATTTTTATTACAGAACTATTTAAAAGAATAAGAATAATACAAATTTTAAATTTTTGTATTACATTTTGTATTCATCCTTCTGTGACTAACACAAAGCCAACCAGATATTTTACTAGGGAAGGGTAGAGTAGAGATTATTATTATCTGGTTACTGTGTAATCACAAAAGCCTGGAATTCTCAGTTTTATCCACTATTTGCATTACCTCAGTCATATCTTACTACCAGGCCACTAGATTCTCATATTGTCTTCTTCATTGCAAAATATCCACCAGTCTCTCTCACACAGAGGTGGGGGGAGGGAGAAGGAGAGAGAAAGAGAGAGAGGGAGGGAGAGGGAGAAAAAGAAGAGGTTAGAGTGGATCCTCATTAAATTGCCTACTGTGAGGAAGCGTTGGGTTCCACTAAAGTGTGATATGATGCTTTAGATATTGAGCTCAAAGAATGGAGACTTGGTTTAAGTGCATTCTCAGCCATGAAAGTTGATTAGTTCCCTCTGAGACAGTTAATTCTATTTGACGTGGTTGTTGTTTTTTTATGAGAAAGAATTGAAAAATAGATTATTGTGTATGCTTGAGTTCTGGATAGTGTGGGATATCAACTTGATCTGAGAAATGAACAATGAATCAGAGAAGAGTTAATTTAGTTAAATTAAACTCTGGTTAAAAAACTCTGGTTAAAGGATCAGAGGTGGTATTCAGCAGGTTCTGGAGAACTGGTAGCAGAAATTTTGAGTAGTTCGGAGAATCGGTAAATATCACATCTGACTGGCCCCATCCCCATTTATTCTCCTCCATTTATTCTCTTCTGAGTCCTAGATGATCTTCTTTTGTTGCCCTGCACAGAAGAATGGAGCTGGAAAGCAGATTAGTGGGAGGGGGAGGGAATGGGATTTGGCAGTAACCTTCCCTTGTCACGCCCACCAAGCCACACCCAGCAAGCCACACCACACCCACCAAGATATGATCACAGAACCAGTAGTAAAAAATTTTTAATCCCACCACTATAAAGGATATTATAAAGTTCATATTAATACATTTGACACTTGTGAGGTGTGAATGGAGGGAATATTAATTGTGAAAATAACTAAAGTGAATAAACAGATAACAATATTATCAGATAAATCATTTAATGCATGCTGGTAATCTAAATTATTTTATTTATTGATTAAATTTGTTTGCCGCCTATCTCACTGTGAGGTGACTGTAGCCAGTGTTGGAAGAAATATCCTTCTGGGTTCAGTTCCAAGTGGGGAAGAAAGACACTGGAATGGTGACTGCTTGGAAAGATGGTTTAATGGTGGACAGGACCACATGACTTGGAGCTCCAAAATGAAAAGGATGATCACATACTTCAAGATGTTGAGTGAAGGAAAAGAAAAAGGGCAAGATGCTGGGAGACCCTTGGTTTTATGCCCTCTGTTGGGGTTTGAATTTGAGCTTGTATTCTGATTGGTTGTCAGACTGCCATGGAGCCATGCAGGGGCAACATTATAGGCTGTCCTGAGGCTTGGTTGAGCCTTGCTGGATGAACCATGTAATGAAAGGGTTTTAGGCAATTCCTATTATAGCTCTACCTAGAATAGATCTTTGTTATGTAAATAGACTGGCCCAGGCCAGAGTAATGGCCCATTAGCAAAGGGGCTGAGTTTCTGCCTCTGAGTTTCTACTTTTCTTTTTAGGGGAAATATTCTGTCTTTTTAGTATATCCTAAAATATTTCATTTTCATAGGAGTGGGGTGGGTTTTAACTTACAACATTAACCATTAACTTACAACCATCTTACAACATTAAAAGTAGTAAAACCATAAAAACTATGTAGTAGCAATAAAAATAGAAAACTTACAATTGAAAGATTGGAGGTGGGGGAACGAGATGTGTAGGGGAGGAGTAGGTTATCTTATTGGTCCATCAAACACCTCTAGTGTCATAGTCCTATTGGGGCCCGAAGCTCCAATTATAATTACTCCATCTTTATCTGTTGCTCAGGAGACAATCATTTATATGAAGGGACCTTGATTTGAAGGACTTGTTAGTTATTTGGCAGTAAAAATCACAAGATAATTGAGTAATTGGGATTTGGAGCTACAATTGTTTGTTAGATAACAGATTGAAAAAATAGATAGAAAGTCATGTTTAACAATTTTATCTTTCTTATTCATGGCTAGAGAATACTGGATACTTCTGTGGGACTTTTCTTCTCTAAAATATAATTGTTTACAAACAATTTTTAAAATAAATACTCCAATCTAAGGTGTCTAAAGTATTCCAGGAATTAAGATATAATTTGATTTAGCACCATTCCAAGGACAGTCAAGAAAATGGGAAAAAAGAGTATCTTTTCAAGAAAGGAAAAGAATGAATGGTTTTTGCATCCTTTCTTATCCACTTTGAAGTGAAAAGTTTCTTTAGAAGAAGCATTAGCTCAGGGCTAGCATTAAAAATTAGATATTACAAGTTATATGTTTGAATTGCACCAACTATATTTACCTGAAAGAAGATAACTGAATTTAGGACTCCCCCTCACTCAACAGGAAGATTAGATAGAAAAATACTTGTTACCAAATTCAGAAAGTCTAAGACTGCTCTCCAATATTAAATATATATTTTGAGGAAAATATTCCTGTTTTCTTTTCAGGAATTATGCCACATGATAAAATTCATTGAAAAAATTCACCCAAATCTCTATTAAAGAAGAAGGAACAACTTCATTTCTGAATGCCAGAATACATATGTTGGAAGTTAAAACCCACCCCTCTCCAAGGAAAATGAAATATTTTAGGATATACTAAAAAGGCAGATATTTCCCCTAAAAGAGAAGTAGAAACTCAGAGAGGCAGAAACCCAGCCCCCTTCCTTTGCTAATGAGCCATTAAGGTCAGGGCCAATCTATTTTACTTAACAAAGATCTACCTTCTTCAGGCAGATCCATAATATGAATACTAAAGCCCTTTCATTATATCATCATCCAGCAAGGCTCAACCAAGCCTGGGAGCCCCTGCATGGCCCCATGGGAGTCTGACAACCAATCAAAATACAAGCTCAAATTTAAATCCCAGTGACTCTCAGTATCCCTTCCCTTTTCTTTGCCCAAGAAGCTCCAAGGCATGTGATCCTGTCCACCGTTAAACCATCTTTCCAAGCAACCTCCATGTTTCCAGTGTCTTTTTCCACTTGGAATTGAACACATGGACATTTCTTCCAACAGTAATAAAGATCAGAGAAGAAGAGATTCATTTCCTTTATTTGACTTACAATTCTCATCCATAGACTGTTGGGGCATCTCACCTTTTGATCACATCACAAATGACACCATTCAACAACATTTTGGTGTGGCACCAATTATAGAGAAAATGAGCTCTACCGGTATGATATGTCCTGAGAGCAGAACCTTCCGAAGACATCTCCATGGTCATGTGGCCAGCATGACTAAATGTGTCCAGTTGGCACATGGAATGCTGTTACCTTCCCACCAAAATGGTCCCTATTTTTCTATTTGCATTTTTACATGCTTGTCCCAGTTTCTGCTGGATTGGCAGATGTTGGGACAAGTAACTGGAGCTCACTCCATTAGGCAGTGCTAGGGATTTAAACCGCTGACCTATCAAACTTTCTGATCGACAAGCTCAGTGTCTTATCCACTGAGCCACCACATCCCTTCTAAAAGGGAAAAATCACACTTAAACTATCAAATGAGGCCAACCACTTTCCTTCAAGATGCTCTATCAGAACAGTGAGGATTGAAACTCACAATGAATCCTTGATATGGAAAGATTGAGACATAGGTTTCCAGTGACAGATGAAGAGTATCCATTTGCTATGTGGAGATGAAGGTGACAAGAGCATCACTTTCCTCGGTGAAATGTTGGTGAGTATAACTAACTATATATGTGTGTGTTTACACACACACACACGCGCACACACACACACACACACACACACATATATGTTGGAAAGAGAAGGCTTCCTGCAGAGAAGCGAGTAGAAAGAGATATATAGACATTGGCCTTCATTCTCAAAGGTCAGGAGATCATTAATTATCTCTGGAGGGAGCCAGTGACCAGGCGGGGAATGGCAAGATAAATATTTACACTACTGTGACTCCTCTCACACACCCTCCTTAGCTGACAGGAACTCTGCCCATAAATAATACTATGGAATATACTGCAGAGGAAAGCAGGCAACTGCAACATGTTGCAGCAGGCTTCTTGCTGCTAATCTCCATCACAAGGGCATGCAGGGATGTGTCTTGTAATGGGAAAAGGGTTCTAAGTCTGAGAGATCTGAAAATAAGTAACTCTTGCTGGAAGGGCTTGAACAAAGAAAGAACTAATCCTGTGCCAAAATCAGCCTGGCACTTTTTCAAATGTTTTCTCCCTTTGTGAAA
Organism: Emydocephalus ijimae; assembly: GCA_004319985.1. Lineage (NCBI taxonomy): Eukaryota > Metazoa > Chordata > Lepidosauria > Squamata > Elapidae > Emydocephalus > Emydocephalus ijimae. The sequence continues at coordinate 836 of BHEV01004836.1, read as the reverse complement.
GAAGCTTCTGTTTTTCCACCTTATTCTTGGGACCCTTTCAATTTCTCTGGGTGGTAAGCCTGAACTTACTTTATTGTTACAAGTGGATGATGATATGGCTGTCAGTGTCATCTCCTGGTGCACATCCTTTTTATTAATCCAACTCTGACTGTCCACCTTTGCAAGCTGAAAAACCTACTGGAAGGTCTGATCACATTCTTTGTGATTTAACTGAAACAGTCTGAAGTCAAGAAGATGGACACTGTTGTGTATACAATAAAGTTAATAAAGTGTGAGCTTGAGGTAAAGTGCAGGGTTCTGGCCCTGCACTTCTGATTGGCTATTAGGTGGCCAGACCGGATTGGCCAGTTCCGATGAATCCGATTGGCCCTTAACTAAGAGTTCCTATTGGTTGAAAGAGCTAGCGTTCCTAGCTCGTTATTGGTTAAAACTTACAAGGGAAGCCTATATAAGGCAGAGTTCACTGTTGTTAAATTGAGAAGTCACTATGTAATAAAGAGCTGAAGTTCACTGTTCAGAGGCTGTCTCCATTCATTTTGACCCATGCTCAGTACTTAACACTGGTGACGAAGGTGGGATCTGGAAACGTCTGAACTNTTGTTCCTGACGCATTGCGGCCCAGCCATATTTAAGATGGCTAAAGCGCTCGCCAAACCTCGAGAAGTGAAGGCCATGAGCTGGGACGACCTCGAACCCATCCTGAGAGACCACTACACGCCAACCGTGCCTACGCTCGTGTTTTATCAAAGGAACCAACGAGTTTTATCAAAGGAACCAACGAAAAGGGGAGAGCGTGGCCGATTTCATGGCAGACCTCCGAAATTTAGGGGGCCTCT
>BHEV01004833.1:0-30059 GCA_004319985.1 Emydocephalus ijimae | reverse complement strand
CAGCAGTGGCCCCCAACCTTTTTTGAACCAGGGACCGGTTTCACGATTATTTATTCTTCCATGGACCGGTACCTGAGTAACACAAGACTCCACCGCCATTGGGACAGCTCTTTGTTCGAAGCCACCCCCCCGCTTCAACGAAACTAAGGCACGAGCACCCAAACACCACTTTCCAACTGAAAACCCAGAAGTACTTTCCAACCGAAAACCCGGAAGCAACCAAAAACCCGGAAGTGCCGTCGAAACAAGATGGCGGCACCCAAGCTTTGCGGCTGGGTAAAAAATGTTCCACGGACCGGTCCCGGTCCGGGGACCGGTGGTTGGGGACCTCTGCTGTACAGGATTATGGTCCCCTCATGCAAGTCCCAGGGGGTCTGTAGGCCTTACAAAACCCTACCTCATTCTTCTGCTGCTAGGATAACTTGTAAGAAGGTGCAAAGAGGAAAGAACTGAAGAGGAAATGCTTGTCATTACTATTGTTCTTATTATCTTTAATGCTTTTGGCATGTGACCATAATAATTGTTGAATTGAGTTGAATGGCTCTTTGGACCTGATTCCTTCAGGATCCTTCATTACTCCTGCAAAGTCTTGAATGACCAGACTGTCCCACAGGGGTTCCTGTCTGCCCTCTTGTGTGACCACTTCACAGTGGGGTAGCAGGAGACCCCAAAGCCATGGGATTGTTGTCATGGTAGGAGATGTCTATTTTGACCCTCCCCCCTCTGGATCCCCCTCCTCCGCCAGGACACCCACAACAGTGAAAAGCAGCTCTTGAATCCCATAGAGAAGATACAGTTGGATCTGTCCTTCATCCATCCACAACCCACACAGCCTGCCAAATAAAGAAACACATACGGGAACCTGAGGGACTTTGTAAGCGCCTCCTAATATGGACCTCTGGATGAGGATGTCCCTGCCACTGCATCAAGAGGAGCCAAAGGAGATTGTCCTTCCTTCCTTCCTTCCTTCCTTCCTTCCTTCCTTCCTTCCTTCCTTCCACAATCGTCATTGGAAACATGGGCTTCTCCAGTAGAGAGCATGCCCAGCAAGGCAGATGAAGGGCCAAGTGTATTCTGATAAGTATCAGGGAGGTTGTGGCCCAGTGTGAGATTGTGCAGCAGCTGGGGATTCTTAGTGACCAATTGAATGGCAAAAATACACCATATAGTATATTAAAGTCACTAATGGAGAAACCCATTTGCAAAAAATGCTCATGTTATTACCGTGTTTCTCCAACAATACGGCCTCCACCAATAGGAAGCCCCACCATGTTTTATTGGCATAAAATCAAATTAAGCCCCTCCCCCCAAATTAAGCCCCATATTAAACATGCGAAATGGGGGAGAAAGCAGGCGGGGGGGGCTTGCTATTAGGAAGTACTTTTGTTGCATGCCCGGATATGGTGCTGCCTGCGTTGGTGGGGCACTTCATATCGGGAGACCTTCTACCGTTGCTTTCCCTTCTCCCTTGCTGCCCTTCTCCCTTGCTGCCGCGGCGTTAGAGCAACGCCACGGCATTTGGCACAGCCACGTGTGGCCAGTCAGGGCTCCTCCCTGCAACCGGAGCCCTGAGGAGACACTTGGCTTCAGGCGCTCCCATCTTCCCTCTGCTTTCGAAGGTAAAGCGAATTATTTTACAAAGCCTCCCCTGCCCGAGAGGGCAGCCCAACCCCATGTTGGGAGGCTAATTACGGCTCTGGAAGGTCCGGCGGGGAGGTGCTCGCTGCCCGCCAGGGCCGCGCCAGAGCTGTGAGGGCTGGGCAGAGCTGGGAAAGTGAGCCGTGGGTGTGTGCGTGCCTCTTCCTGCCCTTCGTTCCCAAATCTCACCGGGCGAGCCGCGGCTTCCTCATCTCTCAGCAAGAGGAGGAACCGGCTGCAGCCCTCTCCTCCGCAGCGCAGACGTTGACCTTGCAGGGAGAGAGAGGGAGAGATCCTCTCGGGTGAGCGCCTTCCCCTGCAGCCCTCCGCACGAAAGGAGGACCCGCCGGTAGGGGAAACCGAGCCACGGAGGCGGGAAGGATGGGATGGCGGGCGCTAACCTCGCTCGTTCTCCCCGCATCGGGCTAAGGGTAGTGGCTATTTCCGCTGCGAGTGGCTCAGACCCGCTGCTGCTGCTCCGCAGCCGCCTGCCTGGCCTTTCTTTGAGGTGGAAGAGCTCACTGGGCTGAAGGGACCAGTGCATCAGAGGCGCACAGTGTAGGGAGGTCGGGGAGGAAGGGAAGAGACCCCGGGAAATTAGCCTCCCCACGTGGGGTTGGGCTGCCCTCTTGGGCAGGAGAGGCTTTGTAAAATAATTTGCTTTACCTTCGAAAGCAAAGGGAAGACGGGAGCGCCTGAAGCCAAGTGGCTCCTCAGAGCTCCGGTTGCAGGGAGGAGCCCTGACTGGCCGCACGTGGCTGCACTAAACACCGCGGCATTGCTCTAACACCGCGGCAGCAAGGGAGAAGGGAAAGCAACAGTGGCCCAAACCCGAAGGTCTCCCGAATATCCAAGCTGTCGCCACCCGCCCACCCACACGAGGATGCAAGGGGGGGAATTAAGTCACCCCCGAAAAGACGTCCTAGCTGTTTTTTCGGGGGTCAAAAAAAATAAGGCCCGGCCTTATTATGTAAGAAACATGGTATTATATCATCATGAATAGAAACAAAAAAAATCCTTTTTTTAAAATTTAATCCTCTTTATTTCAGGTGACTTGAGCCCCAAGCCAACTGACTTGAGCCCCAGCTGACTTGAGCCCCAAGCCAACTCTGATCCAAACCCAGAGGCAAATGAGAGTTACCCATCCCCATGACATTTGAATGAGCGTTGAGAAGGTGGGATGGAGATAGTTTTCCACCAGAGTGAAGAGCCACAAACATACCATTATTTGTAGAAGGACTAATTTTTATCTGGCCCCGGAAGGGGATTCAGAATAATTCAATCATTAAAACAGAACATCATAAAGGGAAGAGGCTTCTTTTCATTTGAGAAACATTTACCAATTCTTTAAAAAACTTGTTTGTTTCTAGGTATTAATGAGGGGTTATAAAAATATGGAACTGGGCTGGCCAGGGCCGCGACAACCATTTCAATCACTACTTTAAACAAAAGTTAGCATTCAAGTGATGGACTCAAGTTTGGATGGAGAGAGGAAAATAATCCGGAGTTGTTACGGTTTTTATTCCGTCCCATCTTTGGATTTTCAGCGACTTCCACAAAATAAGAGAAAAAGAGAGAAGCTTTGGAAATCCAGACCATTCAGGAAATTAGGTCCTTTAATATAGGAGTAAGTGAAATAGAAAGAAAAGGAAAGTGTGAGGAATGCAAACGGGGAATCCAGCACAGGGAATGACTTACGAATGAAACAGGCAAGAAGGAACCTGGTTGGAAGTCCTTGTTGTATGCGATCTTATGAAACTGAGGATTCTCCCAAGAAAATGGTCTCCTGGCCTGGAAGAGCTCCCCCTTCAGCCACTCCCACCTCGGGTGGCCCAGAAGAAGCTCCGGGAATTTGGGAGGCCGCTGCCTGGAGGGGATGAGATGTCCCTGGACCAAATTCTCTCATGCTCTTTTCCTTTGCACTGAGAGCACTGAGAGATCTCTTGGAGCAACCCCACCTCTGCCACCGACTGTTACCAATTGACCCAGACTCCATACTCACAAAGCACTAGAAACATGATTTTGAGGTTTTTTTGGGGTGGGTGGGGAGGGTCTCTCCCTTCAATGGCTGGAGTGAGATTTTTATTTCACAAATAGGAAAGCTTATACATTTTTAAAATCAAAATAAAGATAAATTCTAAATTCTTTCAACCAGAGCAGAAAGTAATGTTAACACTATAACTATTTTAGCTATTTTCTATAAGCTGTTTGATGACCCTGTTGTCTTTCAGGTCCAATTTCACTTCATCTTCCCATCTTTCTGCATCTCAAATACTTTTGCCTAAGACTGACTTTTATCATTCTTTGCTTTTAATTGCTATATATCTCATGGATCAGACTCTAGAGCTGAACAACTTTTTCTATAGACTTTTTTTTGGTGTTCGCTTTTTATTTTTCTTCTGTCAAAGACTAAATTTTACTTTATTTTTTAAAAAATATATTTGTAAATATTCCTTCATTTTCTCTGACCCTTCCCTTCTTCTGATTCTGGGCTGCATCTGAGCAGGGTTTCCTAAAAGAAAGCAAATTTTGCATTCAAATCCTCCAGTTCTTTTTTTTTCTCTTTAAACATTTTATTAATTATAGAATAAAATACAAGAATACAGAATCACATAGGAAGAAATAGGGGATGGGGAGAAGAGGGAAAAGAAGTGAGGGTGGAGGGAGGAAAGGGAAAAAAGCGTTGATTTCAGACTCCCTCTGTTGCAATAGAATAAAGCATTAAAATTGAACTTCCACTTTTTACTTTTCCATAAGAATAAAAGTACAGCGAGACATTACTATTAATATTAATCTGCGATGCATCACCATTCGGCGTGATCACCAGCCACATATTACCAATGGAAAAGAAGCCCCCATAGCTTTCTACTCAAAGACATTATCCAAACCAGAATGGAATTATAGCCAACTAGACAAAGAAACACTAGCCTCAGTCATGGAATCAAGTGATTCCATGAATATATCTATGGAAGGAAGTTTACCCTAGTCACCGACCACAAACTGGGAATCATCACAGGAGACAGAGCCACACCGAACATCCTGTCACCCAGAATGACACGTTGGATGGAATTCCTGGCTGCCTATGACTACAATTTAATCTACAGGCCTGGGAGGGACATTGACCATGCCGACGCACTTAGTTGATACCCCCTACCCAACCTGGATGAGAACCCAGCACCAACCACAGCCACACTCCTGATAGAGACATTTGAGGGAGCACTGGCAACAGCAACTGACATCACGAGAGTGATGGCTAAAGACAAAACTCTGGAGCACATTTTGAACTGGGTAGGGAGAGGGTGGCCTGAAAAGGAAACAGCCAGAGACAAAACCATTCAGAACAGACGGACAGAACTATCAATACTGAAGGGGTGCATACTTTGGGGGGATCGGGTAATAATTCCCAAAAATTTAAGGGATGATATAATGGAAATGTTGCACCTGGGGCACCCAGGAATGGTTAAAATGAAATCCCTGGCAAGGAATTATGTGTGGTGGCCAGGGATGGATAAAGAAATAGAGGCCTGGGTATCAATCTGAAAGGCCTGCCAGGAGACCAGGCCAGCATCTCCCACAGCACCCAACCACAAGTGGGAAACCCCAAGGGGACCATGGTCAAGGATACATATCGATTTTGCGGGGCCAGTAAAGGGACACACAGTTTTTATTGTAGTGGACGCATATTCTAAGTGGCTGGAAGTCAGCATTATGCTTCACAACAGCAGAGGCAGTCATTAGAAATCTGAGGAAACTATTTGCCACACACGGCCTGCTGGACATAATAGTATCCGACAATGGGCCCCAGTTCATGGCCACCCAATTTGAGGGATTCCTAGCATGACTGAGCTGCGCAGGTCCAGTCACGCCCATAAGAGCCCTGCCTTCCAACGTGATTACATGTGTTAGGCGGGACAGGATTGGATGGACCGGACTAGGTGGGGAGGGATGTTAGTTATTTACATACTCACATCTGATTGGTTAGTCCGTGGTGGCAGGAATTTGAAGAGCCGTCACTGATTGTAGCTGTGAGCAACCCTGCTGTAAAAGGAGCTGCGTGGCTGCCATCTTCAGTTCTGCAGTAGCAAAATAAACGAGTTAAGCCGATTAGAGACTCCTGCGTCTTCTGTCACCCATGACCTATCACTCATGACTGTAGAAGAATCAATGCTGCTTAAGTTGAAAGAGCATAGGTTTGCCACCTGCATCACAAAGTAGCGAACATCGTGAGAATCACCACAAAGGACAAAATGCTGGAGCAAGTTTTGACTGGGTATGGTGAGGCTGACCAAACAAGACTGAAGGGGAAGAATTCAAACCATTTAAAAACAGACAGCTAGAACTGTCAGCATTAAGGGGGTGTTTGTTGTGGGGAGACAGGGTGGGTGTACCGCAGCCATTAAGGGAAAGAGTTTTGAGATTGCTACATGAAGGGCACCCTGGGATAGTAAAAATGAAGGCACTAGCAAGGAGTTATATCTGGTGGGCAGAGATAGATAGAGACATTGAGACCTGGGTTGCCACATGCTCACCATGTCAGGAGTCCCAACCTGCCCTTCCCTCAGCCCCCCCCTCAAGTGGGAGAGGTCCTCAGCACTATGGAGTCGCATACACATAGATTTTGCAGGACCCTTTCAGGGGCAAACATTTCTAATTGTGGTCGATGCCTACTCTAAGTGGTTGGAGGTGGTAATCATGAAATCTACAACAGCTGAGGCAGTGACCAGACCTTTGCAAAAATTGTTCGCTACATACGGGCTACACAATATACTAGTGTCAGACAATGGTCTACAATTCACAGAGAGAAGTGTTGAATAATACACACACAGCACACAGATACACTGTACAGTAAATGTTTTTACTTTCAGAAACATGAAACAAAGTTCAAACACAATCCAAAGTCATTCACAGGTCAAATCAGTCAGTTTTCAGTCCAGGGATAATCCAATAACAAAGTCCAGTGTCAAAACAGTTCAGTATCAGACTTACATCAAATCCAAGAATAACAGTCAATTAGGAAAAACGGAGGAATGTCAATACTCTCCAACAGAAGCAAACAGAACCAGACACACTCTCTTCTGAGACTAAGATGAAATAACCCAGGTTTCTGGCTCCATCTTATGGCCGTTTGAGAAATCACACCCAACTACAGTTTTTGCATTTTCTTAAAGATACAGTATTGAGATGTTTATCCTGGTTTATATATTTTCAACCCAAATAGCTGTTAGGTGGCTTACATTCCTAACAGTAATATACTTATTTTAATTGTTAATATGGGTCATCAAATTAATTCTGGGCAGCCTTAATGTGTGTGTGTGTGTGTGTGTGTGTATGCTATCTTTTGATTCACTGGGATTTTCTTTATGTAGTAGATATTTACCGTGTCTCAGTATTGTATATTGTATCCTTGTACACTTTAACCTGATTTCCAGGCGATGGGCCCAAATATGCTGCTTATTTAAGAGTTTACAGAGGTGTGTATGCCCAGTAAATAAATAAATGAAATTTGCATCCTGCTAAAAGTTTTATGCATTTATTAATTTTTTATACTGCCCATATTACCATCAAGTGACTCTGGTGGCTTACAGTATCATAAAAGCAATGTAAATGATGAAAATAGAAATATTAACACATCACTTGTGGCAAGCATGTGGAGACTGGCCGCTATGCTTCACTCTGACCGGCAACAGCTGCAGCTTGTTGGACTCGTCCTGTCCTGGCCTCTCACCCAGCCTCACCTCGCCTCTTCACCAGGCTTGCCCAGCGGTGGCACTGGCAGCAGACTTGAGGTGGTAAACAGATGCTCACTCAGGGAAGCGGGGCTGGGCTGTGGGATCCCAGTGCTCAAGGGCTGGACCATCCCAGGTCAGCCACACCCAGTGAGCAGCATCAAGCTGGCCACGCCCACCCAGACACATACAGTGAGTAATATCAAGCTGGCCACTCCCAGCTGGCTCCCCAAGGTCAACCACAGCCCTGATGTGGCCCTCTGTAAAATTGAGTTTTGACACTCCTGTTCTATGGGAAGAAAGGTTTCTGCTTGTATTGAAGCTCTTTTCATACTCCGGGAATTTATACGATTTCTCCTGTGTGTAAATTTTTATATAAGAAATAAGGTTGATTCCTGACTGAAGCTCTTTCCATACTCCATGGATTTATAAGGTTTCTCTTCGTGTGAATTGTAAGGGATTCATTTTCACTGAAGCGTTTTCCGCACTCTGTGCACTTATATAGTTTCTCGCAAGTAGAACCTTTTATGGGAGATCAGTTGACTGCTTTCACTAATGCATTTACCACATTCCATGCATCAACACGGTTTCTCTCTGATGTATATTCTTTTATGGGAAATAAGGTCACAGTTCCAAAACAGGACACATGCTCACTCCCTCTCCTCAGGCAAAATGGGGCGAGAGCATGCTCAGTTCCACACTGAAGTTGGAAAGCTACCAGGCCTTCCAGTAGGTGCAGAGGGTGACCCCTGGTGGCCTCCCTGCAGAATGCAGGGAGGCATTCCATGGGCAGGGAGGAAAGAGGAAAGAGCTTTTCCTTCATAAAACGTAATTTGGTTTCTTTATGTTGGTCTGTGGAGACATATATTGATAAATTGAAATAACTAGGCATGAAAAACCAATTGAATAGATATAGAATAGGTGGTGTCTAGTTCAAAAGCAGTAACCATGAGAAGGATCCTGGACAGTGGTGTATTAACCATTAAGCAGACTAAGTGCTTGGGGCACCAGGCCCAAAGTGAGCACCACAAAAACTTTTATATAGCCTAATCTTGGCTTCATTTGTATGGTATGTACAAAGGAAGTGGGGGGGGACCAAGATTTGACAGTGCTTAAGGGCACCAGTGAGCCTTAATCCTCCACTGATCCTGGAGTTCTAGTGGACAATCACTTAAATATGAGCCAGCGGTGTGCAGTAGCTGCCAAAAAAGCTAATACAACTCTTGGTTGTATAAACCAAGGCACAGAATCAAGATTACATGAAGTGTTTGTACTGCTTTCTATTGCCTAGGTAATATCACCTAGGTGACACGATAGCAGGATCCCAGTATTTGAGGACTGCCACAGAGAAGGGGGGATGGAGCTCAACCTATTCTCAAAACACCTGAAGGAAGGACAAGCAATGGATGGAAACTAATCAAGGAGAGGAGCAATATAACAACCAAGCTCGGAGAGCACCAAGGACCCACGTTCCAGTTTTAGGGCTACCATTGTAAAGTCCTGTCTTCTGCCCATATTCCCACTTGAAATGGGTATGGTACTCTAACTAGGCCCTTTCTTGATGGCCTAACAGATGGGCTGACACATTTTAGATCAAAGTGATTCCTAAAATAACCCTGGACCATTCTGAATTGGCTTTGTCCACACCTTAAATCAAGAATTACAGCCTGTAGACCAGGGATGTCAAATTCGATCGCATCACGGGATGTATTGTGATGTTTTTTGCCTTTACAGAGATGGGGTGGATGTGGCTTGCATGTGACGTATCCGGCCCATGGGGCACCAGTTTGACAAACCTGCTGTAGACTGACCCTCAACTTCCAAGAATCATCATTCAAGCAAAAGCTGGTTGCACTTGCTAACAATCTAGCCAAGGTGTTTTTCAACCTTGGCCATGTTAAGATGTGTGAACTACAAGTCCCAGAATTCCCAGCCAGTCCAGAATTTAACTCTGAGCTGTCTGGGAATTGTTGTTCCCACATGTTAAAAGCAGCCAACACTGAAAAAGTTTTTAAGAAGAAATTGGACAACCATTTGTCCAAAATGGTACAGGGTTTCCGGCCTGAGCAGAGCGTTGGACTAGAAGACCTCCAAGGTCCCTTCCCACTCTTATTACAGTCTGAAGTAGCTTCAGAGTTATCTTCAAAGGCAACTTTTAGTCAGAAAAATAGAAACAGCTCAAAGCATTGTGCCTCAATGTGAAATTTAGTTCTAGCTGGCACAGCAAAAAATGCAAAAGGAGTCTTGTTGAAAAGCAAAGGAAAAAGAGGAAGAGAAAAAGGAGAAAGAAAAATCTAATCAACTTTATGGGAAACCTATTAATGTATTCCAGTGATGCCAATTCTGAGAGTTGAAGTCCACAAGTCTTAAAGTTGCCAAAGTTGGACACCCCTGTCTTATAGGGCTCTTCCACCACATAGTATCAATTTTGTTAACTCTCAAGACTTTTTTTTCTATATTCAAAATGAGTTGTGATTAATATACATATGTGTATATCATATGTATATGTGTGTACACATGTGTATAGTTATATATTTTTCTTTTGAGAATGGCATCAACATTTCCTTTTTTAACATGTGCCAGTGTGTTCACATAAAAATAGTGACAATAAAGGTTATCTTATCCTATCCCATCCTATCTGCAAAACTGACTTATGCTTCATTTTTTTATAGAAATGTTGAAAATCAGTGGCTGATATCCAGTTATGGTATATTCGATCAGAAGAAACTAGGAGTGAAGGATTGTTTTTCCGGCTTTTATTTTATTTATGTTGGTCCCCATGGATTTCCAAATGTCTCTTTTTTTCCTGCTTGATTATTTGAAATAGCAGCATACTCAACCCTTTAATCTTTATTCATCTGTGCATCGGAAAGAAACCAACTCATGAGAAATTTAAGGCACAAATCCTCCAAGGTTTGTAAGATTTGAGTATGTACAAATGAAGCAAATAAATCTAATCCTTCTATGGTTTAGTACTCAAGTGGATCCTTGTATGAGAAGATGATTTCTTGGTGGAATCTCTTTCCACCCTTCATTCACTTACATGGTTTTTCTCCTGTGTGGATCCTGTACGTGAATTAAGATTACTGCTATTGCAAAAACTGTTTCCACACTCCATACATTTGTATGGTTTCTTCCCTGTGCGGATCCTTTTATGGGAAACAAGCGATCCATTTTCATGGAAAGCTTTTCCACATTCCAGGCATTTTTATGGTTTTCCCCTCGTGTGGATCCTTTTAAGGATCCTGTTTCATGGAAGATCTTTCATCATTCCAGACATTTATATAGCTTTTCCTGTGGGTTGTCTTATGAGAAATGAGATTACTTCCTTGACTGCAGCTCTTTCTACGTTCCAGACATTTGTACAGCATGCCAGAATGGATCCTTTTATGGGAAGTAAGCTGAGTGCTCCCCCTGAAACTCTTTCCACATTCCAAACATTTCTCCAGCATGGATACTTTGGTGGGAAATAAGTGAGCTGCTTTGTTGAAATATTCTCCCATATTCCCCACACTGATACGATTGCTCCGCTGTGTGGATTTTTTTATCGGAAGAAAGATGACTATTCCACCAGAAACCATTTCCGTATTCAAAACATATGCAGTTTTCTGTACTCTGTGGGACAGAAATGAGCGTAGAGCTTTGACTAAAAGTGTTTCCACACTCTGTGCGTTTATAAGGCTTCTCTCCTGAATGGATCCTCATATGAATTTTAAGGGATCTATTTTCGCTAAAGCTCTTCCCACACTCCATGCATTTATAAGGCTTTTCTCCAGTGTGGATCCTTTTATGAGAAATAAGGTTGCTGCTCCGACTAAAAGTTTTTTCACACTCGATGCATTTATAGGGTTTCTCTCCTGTATGGATCCTTTTATGGGATGTGAGGGAACTGTTCTTGCTGAAGCTTTTCCCACAATCTGTGCATTGGTATGGTTTCTCACCTGTGTGGATTCTTTTATGGGAAATAAGATCACAGTTCCAACTGAAGGTCTTTTCACACTCAGTGCATTTATAGGGCTTCTCTCCTGTATGGATCCTTTTATGGGACCTAAGGTAACTGTTCTGGCTGAAACTTTTTCCACACTCCAAACATTTGAATGGCTTCTCCCCTGTGTGAATTATTTTATGGCAAACAAGACGACTCTGCTTAGTGAAGCTCTTTCCACACTCTGCACATTTATATGGTTTTTCCTCAGAGTAAATCCTTTTATGGGAGATCAGTTGACTGCTTTGACTAAAGATTTTTCCAAACTCTGTGTATTTATAGGGTTTCTCTCCTGTGTGGAGCTTCTTATGGGAAGTAAGGGACTTAAGTAGCTGGAAGCTTTTCCCACACTCTATGCATTTATATGGTTTCTCCCCAGTATGGATCCTTTTATGGGAAATAAGCTGGCTTCTCTTTCTGAACATCATTCTACACTCCGTGCAGTTATAGCCTTCCTCTCCTGTATGGATCTTTTTATGGAGAGTAAGGGTACTCCTCCGACTGAAGGCCTTTTCACACTCCGTGCATTTATAGGGTTTCTCTCCTGTATGGATCCTTTTATGATATATAAGGAAACAGTTCTTGTTGAAGCTTTTTCCACACTCTGTGCATTTGTATGGTTTGTCACCTGTGTGGATCCGTTTGTGGGAAATAAGCAGACAATTCCATTTGAAATTCTTTCCACATTCTGTGCACTTATAGGGTTTATTTCCCATACTTTCCTTTCCAAGTAAGGGAAGAATAAGGGTCCCACTGTGACCTTTTTCACCTTCCTTGTATCCATATTGTTCTGTAGAATGAGGTTGGTAATCATTCTTTATATCTGACTTCTGTTTGAACATTTTCACTGTGTTCTCAAAATACTCTTCATTGTTTTTCCCAGTTTGATTCTGTTGTTCAAGAAAATTATTTATACTCCAAAAAGGCTGGGAAACCAAACTTTTCTGATTTTCATGTTTTGATACATTTCTTTGGCAACATTCTGTTTCCTTCTGATTTGCCATTTTTTCTGCTCCCCTCACAGGCCAAATTGTCTGGAGCATTATCTCACAAGTCCCGTTCTGCTGCTCATTCGCTCCTTACAAGGAAACAAAAGTAAGATGTGATGAGATACAAAGAAATAAAGATTAAGACATAAGAAATTATTCTCAACATTTGGACGGAAGGTTGACATAATCAGCATTTTGAACATCTGTCATGTTGAACATAAATGATTGTCTAAAATTTACTAAACTCCGACTTTTGATATAGATCAAATTCATGAGTGAAAATGTACAATGTGGAAATGCATTGTTTTGTTTTTTATAACAAAATTCTTCAAAGGATCTACTGATTTTAATAGAAGGAATCTAATGTAGTACAAGGTTGAACTATGGAGTCCTAGGTGCTTTCTGAGCTTGGCAGTTTGGTTGCAGATGTTTTATTACCCAACTAGGAAACTAGTTGTGATGTTGCTGTATAGTTGGACAATGAAACTTCTGCAACCAAACCATCAAGCTGAGAAAGCAACCAAAAACTCCAGGGTTCCATTGATCTTAAACCAAAATCATATCAATGTTGTTGCATTGTTTTCCTTCATTAACCAATTCTCATTATATTACTATCAATTCTCAGCAGAGTTCATATGGAAGATTGAGGAATCATGGGTATCCAAAGAGCAGATGGCAGGGCTAAGTAAATGTGACCCATCCTTTGCTTCTGTTCCTGGACTATCTTTCACTGGCTGTTCAAATCTCCTCTGACCACACAGACATGGAGAAAGAGAGAGAGAAAAAATTAAACATATATAAAAATATTAGAATGATTGGTTCAAAAAAAAATCTGAACCAATGCCGGAGGAAATGTTATATCTTCAAAGTCTTTTGGAAAGAAGGAAGGATCACAACCATCCAGTTCTCTGGGAGAATACTACAGGTAGTTCTCAAGCAGTGGTGGTATTCTACCGGTTCTGTGGAACTGGTAGCAGCGATGAGCAGTGGAGACCAAACTAGTTCTCTTTGCCGTTCTGCTGTTGGGCCCACCTGCCCGCCCGGGCTCCCATACTCACCTTTATCCTCTGAATTTGAAGCGCAGCTGCTTTGCGTGGCAGCTGCTGAAGCAACTGGGATCATGCAAGCTTGCAGGTGGCGAGTTAAAATGCCTCTGTGCCTGTGCAAAGTGCGCGTATGGCATACACGCATGCAAAGTGCGCACATGTGCAAAGCACGCCCATCAAACCACACCCACTGAACTGGTGATAAAAATATTTGAATCCCACCATTGTTCTGAAGTAATATCTCTGAATTGCTGCAGTTTAAGTCAAGGTATCACATGACTGCACCCCATTTTTCAGCAGTTTTTGCGACAGTTGTAAGAGACCAGGATGGTTGGTTAAGCAAATCCATTTCCTCCCCATGGAGGTTTTTTTTTTGCCAGACACCTACTGGAAGTAAATGCCTGTTCCCGTAAATATGGGAACAGGCAAAATAACATCACAACTTGCAGTCATGTTGCAAATGGCTACAAATGGTTATAAAGTACCCAAATGCAATTGTGCAACCTTGATAGAAGGGTGTAGCCATCATAAACTTGAAAACAGGTTATAGGTAACTCTGGGGAAGTCCCTTGTAACTTTGAACAGTGGTTAAGCAACTGGTCGTAAGTCAAGAACTTCCCATATTGTACAAGAGAGATTGAGGTTAAAACGTTTAGGACAACTAGAGGTTAAATATAAAAGTCTATTCATTTGAATGACCTGGACTCCCTGATTTTCCCATGTTTGACATTAAACTGAACTACTAATGGCCAACACAAATAAGTGGTAGATAAGAGTGAATGGAATTCAAAAAGGGCG
This sequence comes from Emydocephalus ijimae, assembly GCA_004319985.1. NCBI lineage: Eukaryota > Metazoa > Chordata > Lepidosauria > Squamata > Elapidae > Emydocephalus > Emydocephalus ijimae. Next base: position 15,877 of record BHEV01004833.1, on the reverse strand, counting down.
TATGGATGTGAAGGGACTCAAGACTGATGATGCATTTGACCCCTCTCTCAGGCTATGTCTGGACATTCTTTCATCATCATCATTATCTTCCAAACCAATGTTTCTCACCCTTGGGAATTCAAGATGTACAGACTGCAATTCTGAGAATTGAAGGGAATTTTGGGAATTGAAGTCCATATATCTTAAAATTGCCATGGTTGAGAAACATTGATGTAGCCCTAGCCCTAATCTAAGCAACTGGCCTCATCTCTTCCTAGCAGAATAAGAGTTGGAAGGGACCTTGGAGATCTTCTAGTCCAACCCTCTGCTCTGGCAGGAAACCATATACCATTTCAGACAAAGTTGCCCAATCTCTTCTTAAAAACTTTGTTGGAGAATTCACAACTTTTGAAGGTAAGTTATTCTACTGATTGTTCTGTCAGGAAATTTCTCCTTAGTTCTAGGTTGCTTCTCTCCTTGAATAATTTCCATCTACTGCTTGTCATGCTTTGGAGAATAGCTTGACTCCCTCTTTTTTGTGGCAATCCCCGAGATATCGGAACACTGCTATGTCACCCCCTAGTCCTTCTTTTCATTAAACCAGACATACTCAATTCCAGCAACCGTTTACATGTTTTAGCCCCCGGTCCCCAATCATCTTTGTTGCTCTTCTCTGCACTCTTTCTAGAGTCTTTAGAAGTAGGGATGCCTTTTAACCAGAAATAGCCAATTTCATCCCATCACAAAATGTCTTCTCTAAGGGACCAGCAGAGGTCCTTACCCAGAGAAGCCACATTCTGGGAATTTTCCTGCATGACTTCTCTATGGAGGGCTTTTTGGTGGGGATCTAGCTGAGACCATTCCTCTTCAGAGAAATACACGGCCACCTCCTCGAACGACACAAGACTCTCCTGAACAAGGAAAAAACAGGGACATGTTAGTCAACAGCTCAAGGAATTACCTGCTAATTCTTTCCCTTTGGCAACCAATTAATCTGCACATATGTGTGTTTCTGAAGGATGCAAAATACTGTATATGAAAATGGCAGGGATAGCATGAAACATTTATGGAAAGGCTAAGAAACAATTGCGGTGAAGATGTTGGGACTTGTGAAGATGGCTAAATTAACTTGCTTGATTAGAGTAAAAAGAACCCCTATGTTTATAGTTGGCTGGAAACTCCTTATTTTTTGTATAATGTGGAAAAAAGTGCACTTGATTTGTGCTTTTGATGATTAGAAAAAACTGGATATTAGAAAAGAATGAACTTTTTTTGCAATTTCTTTCTTTTTTTTCCTGCTTTTAATTTTTCCGAACTAAAAACTAATTTCAGTTATCTTTTAGTGAAAAAAATTGTTATATTCTGGATCTCCTCCAAATCTGGGCTGACCACTTCTCAGTGGCTCCACTTTTCCTGATTGTTTACTATTTTGATTTATGAAGACAACCATCTCAAATGCAGGACACTTGGGCCATTTACAACAATTTGAGTTGCTAAAGGATGTGTTGCAAGATTTGTGTATGACATTTTAGGTGGAGACAAATGAAAAGATGTGCTTAAATCAGATGAAAAAGAAACAAATATGGTGCTCATATACTCATTCTAAAGTCTTTATCCAGATTAGGTTTTGAGGAAAAAAACATCTTCAGGGCACTCCTTTCAGATCAAATATCAAATCAAAATTCAAATCAATCGTCATAAACAAGCATTTTTACTAAAAAAAAAATCTTACAACTCTGTAGACCAGGATCAGATTCAATTTAATTCAGGACTGCATCAGGGTTGTGTTTGACCTTGCGGGGCTGAAGTGGGCATGGCCAGTTTGATGTCACTAGTGTTGGGGAGTGCCTATGGTGGCCAGAGTGCTCTGATCTCTGGCCCTCCTGAGCTCCATTTTTGCTGGCGGAGGGCTGTGTCAACTCATAAAACATTTTGTATGCACGTTTTATAGTTGTCAACAGAAAGAAGGGGGGAGTTTCAAAGAGCAGGCAGCAGTGTAGAATCGAAAGTACATTCCATTCATATTTTCTTCAGGACTGATTAGATGACTGAAGCTTCTGCTGCGCAAAAATCTGGAGAGCATGATTGATGACTCTTGGCTATGGATGTGTTTCATTGGATGATACACCCACGGGGTGGGGTGGAAAAGCAGGATCAAAAGTGACAGTGAATTATGTGTCTCAGTTGGCTACGCCCAGGCTAATGCCGGAATGTCAACTTCAAATAAATCTTTTTCAGTTTTGGAGGTGTGGCTCGAGGCTCATGATTTAATTGAAGTAACTACTGGAATCCTGACAGGCTGCAGAAGGCTGTTGCTGCCAAAAACGGAGTCTGGGAGGGATGTGCATAGCCCTCCTGAGCTCCATTTTCACTGGCAGAGGCACCAGGCTGGGTCTGCCCTGCAGGCCTTGAATTTGACATCCCTGCTGTAGATGTTTAATCTGGAGTAGAGTGGGGGCAACTGGATGGAAGTGAGTATTTACTGGCCGGGTCCTTTTTGTGACGCCTACATGGAGTTCATAGTAGATATTTTTCTTTGTGCTCTAACAGAGAAACAATTGCTGCCATCTAGGACTGAACTAACCTTCCAAGTGTGAGGCGAATGTCTGTACCACTAGGCCACCACACCACTCTTTTACAATATAGTATCAAGTGATAATTTTAAGTAATGCCCCCAAAGCTAGCACAAAATAGAATAAACCATATAGAAATGATTGAAATACCAAAAGAACAGAACAAAAATCTTTGCCAAAAATTTTCAGAACCAAATTAAAGCAATGTAAAACCATTAATGAGAAAGATGTTAAATGAAGAATTTCAAAATCAAAAGCAAAGATGTGTTTTACAGCCAAACAGGTTATCAGGGGAATTTGCAGGGTAGGGGGAAAAAGAAATCAAAGCCCTGACCTTATTGATACATGCATCACATGTAGGCTGTGTTCTTCTATTGGGATTATCTCTCTCCCCATTCAATAGCTACATGAAACTGCCTAGGTAGCATCTTAACTTTAAACCATGTGGGCTTCAACTCTCAGAATTCTGCAGGCAGCTTAAAGGGATGATTTAGGGATCTAGGAATTTGGTGGAATGCTGTCAGTACAGAGCTGACATGCTTCCCAGCAGAAAATTGGGCAATTGAATTATGACAAGCAGACAGATAAGATAAGCTGAGAGTAACTGATCAAGTACTGAATTCATATTCCCTCTTTCCATGTTGTGTAGAAGCAACAATATTATACATCAACCCCACAACATATCAGGAGGCCTCAAAACGGCTCATAGCTTCTCTGAAGCGCCTCCTCCTACCTGAACAGCTGGTTCAGTTACTTTTTCAGCTCTGCCAGTACAAGGACGGGATCCTAGAAATAGTTCCACTATTCCATCTTCTGTAAAGGAGACAAAAATGATGGAAGAAGAGTTTTTAAAAGTTAAATAATGGATGAGAAGATCCAGACAATGAGAGGTACTTGCAATCTTTCTATGGAATTTCACATCGCTTGGACAGAATGCCGGAGGAGTAATACCTCCTTAAAAAACCTTGGTCCAGCTGGCCGGGCTGGTAGCACGTCGTAAGGGCCCCTTTCCAGGGTTACAGGATAAGATGGTCAACAGTTTTGAAGGTGGAAGAGGGCTTTATGCCCCAACGGCAGATAAAACGGTAGAACCATCTTCTAGGAGAAGTGAAACTCTGATTTCAAACCTCCACTGCCTTGTAGTTATATCTATTATTGGAAAAGGCTTCAGGAGTCAACCTCGAGGCAAAATCTGGAGCCGGCGTCTTGGAAGCAGTTCGTGACTGTGTACAATCATGTTCTGGTAACTTCTGCAATGCAGCTGGAACTAATCGTATAGGCTCTGCCATTCCATTAACTATTTCAGTGACAATGAGAGGGGGGATCTGCTGCTTGGGTAACAGTTTATCCTCCATATTAAATTTCCCAGGCCTCATGCTCTGGAGAGGACACTCCAGCTTTGCATACAGCATTGAAACAACAGAAGAAGTGGTAGTTACCAGTTTCATAGCACGATACCAAAGTCTCTTGAGACTGAAAGATGCCAATTTGGATGGAATACATTCTTACCCAGTGAAGTGTCCTGATGTTGAATTTCCTCTGAGAAATTCCTAGAAAGATGCGTTGGAGAGGAATTAGATGGCTCTTGCATTCCCTTGGAATGGTCAGGGACTATGTCCAAGAATGACCCCTGGAAGAGAAGTAGTAGGTAGAAAAAAAGGAGCAAGCAGCAGAAGAACCATTGTTAAATATCTCTTCATATTATGCTGAGGAGACATTTAAGGATTCACACACCGTTTGTAACTTTAACATCCCGTTTACGTCTCAAAATGAAGGTCTCTCACCTGCATCTCCGTCATCTTCTTCTCTTCTACCTGGCTCAGGAGGAAACCTTCGGCCAGGGCCACCGCCTGAGAACTGGTCTCTGCTCCACACTCCCGAATCCAACTCTCAATTTCTGGGGGCAGGATAGCCAGGAGCTGCTCCAAAATCACCAAATCCAACATCTGAGCCTTAGTGTGTCTTTCTGGCTGTAGCCACTGATGGCATAGGTGGTGAAGGTGGTTGCAAATTTCTCGGGGCCCCTTAGAATCTTGGTACTGGATGCCCCTGAAGAGCCCGTGCCGGACCTCTGAACTGACAGTGTCCTCCTCTAGGACCTTCTGCTCAGTTTTTGCCCAGATATCCCAAAGGGTCCAAGAATGAGCATCTAGGAAGCCTTTTTCACCTCCATCAAATGCTAGATATTCCTCCATTTTCTTAATCCTCTAGCACAACTTCAAATGTCGCTAAGAAATCTTGCGGTTCCCCAAGGGTCTTTTCATTCCAAGAAACTACATTGTATAGAAGCCCTGGAGAAGCCTCAACAGCTTCTCCATCCTTTGCTCACAAGTTATTTTTGTACCTATGTGAAGAGAAATGGAATTAGAATAGAATAGTTTATTTGGCCAAGTATGATTAGACACACAAGGATTTTTTTTTTCTCCAATGCAGCTCTCAGTGTACAGGCAAAACAACAGAATAATAATAATCGTAATGATACTCATAAGAAAGAAAAGGAGAAAAGAAGGATTAGGGATGACATGATAGCAGTGTTTCAGTATTTGAGGAGCTGCCACAAAGAAGAGGGGGTCAACTTATTTTTCAAAGTACCAGAAGGCAAGACAAGAAACAAGGGATGGAAACTAATCAAGGAGGGAAGCAACCTGGAATTAGGAAGAAACTTCCCAACAAGTGAGGACAATTAATCAATGGAACAGTTTACTTTCAGAAGTTATGGGTGCTTCATCACTGGAGGTTTTTAAGAAAAGACTGGACTGAAATGGTATAGGTTCTCCTGCTTGAGCAAAGGGCTGGACTAGAAAACCTCCAAGATCCCTTCTAGATTTATTCTGATTGATTGATAATAATAATAAAAAAGCAAAAGAGGTTCTTAGGTCATTCATCCAAGATGGAAAATAATTGTAGGATTACAGATAGTGAGCACTACCAAAGAAGAAATGATTCTTATTCATATTTGAGTAAAAAAGTGCAGCTCACATTACACAGACAAATGTGTCTGATAATAGGGGAGGAGAGCAGAATGCAAAATCTTCAGGATCAACAGTGCTTTTTCAGGAGGCAACTAGATCTCGTTTTTTCTCTTGAAGACATTTCGCTTCTCATCCAAGTAGCTTTTTCAGCTCTGACAGGATAATGGGGAATGGAGGGAGTCAGAGCTGAAGCAGCTTCTTGGATGAGAAATGAAACATTTTCAAAAGTAGAAACAAAAAAGTCCAGTTGCCTCCTAAAAATGCACCAACCATGACCCTTCATCAAACCCTTGGACCACAAGAGGACAGTGTTCCCAATCTCAGCAACTTGATGGATGTGTGGACTTCACCTCCCAAAATTCCCCAGCTATCTGTGTTGACTGGGGAATTCTGGGAGTTGCAATCCACACAACTTCAAAACCCTGATTTAGGAAGTCTTCCTCTTTGGATCCAGGATGATAGGAAGCTTTCCTTTTTTAATGTGAACACATTGGCATTCTCTCTCTCTCTCTCACACACACACACAGAGGCAAAAACAATGCAACTAAAACCAAAACACGAGATGACAAACCACCACAGATGATAACAGATAATCAGAGTTGGAAGGGGCCTTGTAAGTCATCTAGTCCAATCCCGCACCCAAGCGGGAGATCCTACATCATTTCTGACAGATGGGAGTCCAATCTCTTCTTGAAGGTCTCAAGTGATGATACTCCCACAACTTCTGAGGGCAAGCCATTGCATGGGTTGATTGATCTCATTGTCAGAAAGTTTCTCCTTATTTCCAGGTTAAATCTCTCCTTATTCAGTTTTCATCCATTATTCCTTGTCTGGCCTACAGGCACTTTAGAAAATAGCTTGACCCCTTCCTTTCTGTGGCAGCCCCTCAAATATTGGAACACTGCTATTATGTCTCCCATGGTCCTTCTCTTCATTAGAGTAGCCAGGCCCAGTTCCTGTAACCGTTCTTCGTATGTTTTAGTCTCCAGTCCCCTAATCATCCTGGTTGCTCTTCTCTGCACTTTTTCTAGAGTCTCAACATCTTTTTTATAACGTGGTGACCAAAACTAGATGCAGTACTCTAGGTGTGGTCTTACTAAGGCTTTATAAAGTTGTATTAGTACCTCCCTTGATCTCGATTGTATCCTTCTGTTAATGCAACTTAGGATTGCATTGACTTTTTTGGGGGCTGCTGCGCACTGCAGGCTCATATTTAGCTGGTTGTCCACTAAGACTCCAAGATCCCTCTCAGTTACTGCTATACTACTACTGATACTACTGATGAATTCATGCAATGCAGCCCCCAGCTGCAACCCAGCTGCTTTCCTGCAAAAATCCCTCCCTTTCCAACTGGAATTTTGCATTCTTCCTTCCATGCAGTTTCTCTTCACCCCCCCCCCGCCGAAATAGAGGAGAAATGACTGCGGGGGGGGGGTTCCTGAATAAATTCAGGAGTTTATAAATAGGCCAGGAAAAAATTCGGGGGGGGGGAAAGAACATGAATAATCTGGAGCTTTGATTCTTACCCTCTACCCTCTCTCTACTTGCCCTACATGCAAAGGAGTGGCAGTGCAACATGGGACCTTGGGCTCCCCCCTTCCCAGGACTCCGGACTTTGGATGAAGCCTTCGCAGGTTTCCACCTGAACGCCTCTGCACGGGAAGAGCCTCTCCACACACCCACCAACTCACTACTGAGTCACGTCTGGATCGTGTGTCCTTCCAAAGCGGGGACGATTCCGCCCAAGCTTCCAGGAGAAGGAATGCAGGATCCTAAGGAGGACCGGACGTTCGGTGACGTCATTCCTGTCCTTCCCTCTCCCTCCCCGGAAAAACCATAGGAGAATCTTCCCTGAGAAATCTTCCCTTTTCCATCATGCAAAACGGGCAGGCGCATGCTCAGTTGCCCTGTATGACGCTGGGAGGTCGACAGCCCTTATAAACAAGGACAGAGTGAGCCCCCTGGTGGGCTCTCTGCAGAATGCAGGCGGGGTTGAAGAGCACGCGGGGTTGAGGGGCGGGGAGTGGAAAAACAGACTCGCTTTTGCCTCAGAAAACGTAAACTTCGTTTCTCCATGATGGTCTGTGGAGGCTTAAAATTTATATCGACCGAATGAAGGACTTGAAATAATAAGTCGTAAATATGAATACCCAAAGACTCTTCTTTTCGTGCACATACCCGCTTCGCTCGTGGATCTTGTCCAAGAGAAGGAAAGGCGGGTTATTGAGGAGCGGTCATAGCACCAATTGGAGGGACAAGATAGCGTTGACAGGGTCATGCGAAGGGCCACGAAGGCTAAAATTCCCTCAGCGGCGAGCGAATATTTCAAGAAAAGAGCCTTGAAACGGGGAAAAGGACTCCAAGCGATTCAACTCCGCAAAAGTTTTGCTTCAGAAATATCAGTTGGTGCACAATTACTTCTTCCCATTATCTCGGGATAAAAAAGAAATGCCTGTGAGATATATGACTTAAAATCTAGCTTCTTTTAATTCAGCTTCCAGAAGATTCTGTTTCCCTGTTGTTGTTGTTTTTTACAGTAATCCTTGTTTATTTCTGAAGTCAAAAAAGTACTGAAAAAGTAACTCTACAACTGGTTCTTGGTCCCAGTTGTGGGGTGCGGGCTTGAAAAACCACCAAAGATTCAATATTAATCCAAGGAAAACAGCTTTATTGTAGCATTTCTGCAGAAATGGGTTCCTACCCTGGCAGATGGGAGGAACTCAGAGCAACGTTTGCATTCTATTTTATACCCTATCCTACCGCCCCATCCTATGATGGCTTGGTTTACAATCTACCTTTTGAATTTCAGTATACAATTCATCACCTAATATGGGACATCAGGAAGTTGGATGCTTTCTAACACGTGCACATTTTCCTAGATTTTCCCAGAGCACAATGTGAGATTGTTCAATGTTTCAATTCTCCCTTTTGCAGTAGAAAAGTATCAACTCGCAGTTTTGAGGTTTGAGTCACAGCTACACAATACACAATGGATTTTATTCATGTTTTCCTCTTATACAGTGGTGGGATTCAAATTGTGGGTGTGGCTTGGTAGTCATGTGACTGGGTGGGTCAAAAGACTCGCTTGAACAATGCTCTTGCATAGCAACCAAAATTTGGGGCTCAATTGTGGTAAGTTGAGGTCTACCTGGATAACTCTGAGGGCAGTAATATGGTTATATCACTGGATTAACTTTTTAAAAAGGTTGTTTAAAAAGATTCTATTTTGTGTGACAAATATGCACCATATAAAAAGTAAAAACAGCTAAAATTACATCAATATAAAAATTGAAATTGATTAATTAAAATTTTAATTAAAATAATTAAGTTAAAATATTAAAAGTTTTTATATTACAAATATTAAAAAAAAACATATTAAAAGGTCTTGGAAAATAAAAATATTTTTGCTGTAGTGGAAAGAGAACAAAGTAGGTGTCAACTGTGTTTCACAGGAATGGGCAATCTGCAGCTATTCCCTGCCTTCCTCAAGATAGAGGCATTAACCCACTTTTCAGCTGAGGTTGTTTAAAAATAAATTGTTTTTAAGAATCACCATTTTCCACTGCATTTCAGGCAGGTGGTTCCAGTATGGCATAACAATCAATCTCACCTCCTAGCATTCAAATACTATCATTCAATTTCATTAATTAAAAATTAAATTAATTAAGTTAAAACATTAAAAGTTTTTAATATTACAAATGTTTAAAAAATAATATATTAAGAGGAATGGGCAATCTACAGTTTGTTTAAAAATAAATTATGTTTTTAAGAATCACCATTTTCCACTGCATTTCAGGCAGGTGGTCCTTCCCTCTTTCCTTTTTCTTTCTTTCTCCCCTCCCTTTCTCCCATTCCTTTCTCCCTCTTTCTTTTTCTTTCATTGTACCTCCCCCTCCCCATTTTGGGTCTAGCAAGGCTCCCTGGAGCCTCAGAGCCAAAGTGAGGCACAGGGATGTGTGTGTGGTGTGCACTTACCTGGGAGCCAGACGAGACTCCTGGGAGTAGCGGGGCAGGGTGCACAGGGCCAGCTGGTTGTCGGAACTACCGGTTTGGTGAACTGGATGTAAAATTGATATCTGGTTCACCCGAACTGGCTGAATCCTACTCCTGGTTCTTACATTTATAACCATCTCAGGGTCTCAGTGGTGAGGACCACAGGATAGACTTTGTAATACTTACAACATGGGTTTTATAGTAGTGTTGCACTGGCTAAGATGGGCTTACCTTCTGTAGATTACCTCACATTTTGAGCATAACAAGAAAGTCCTTCTGATACTTGAGCCCAAAATTTCTGTTGCTAAGTGAGACAGTTCTTAAGAGAGTTTTGTCCCACTTTGCGACCTCTCTTACCACCATTGTTAAGTGAATCACTGCAGTTATGTTAGTAACCTGGTTGTTAAAGTGAATCTGACTTCCCTATTGACTTTGCTTTTCAGGTTGCAAAAGCTGACCCTGGGGCACTGCAACTGTCATAAATATGAGTCAGTTGCCAAGCATCTGAATTTGGATCATGTGACTATAGGGATGCTGCAACAGTCATAAGTGTGAAAAACAATCATAAGTCAGTGCTGTTGTAACTTTTCAGTGCTGTTGTAACTTCAAATGGACATTTAAACAAATGGTTGCAAGTTGAGGACTACCTGTATTTCTTCTTAGCCTTCTATTCTTCAGCTTAAACACATCAAGTTCCTTTAAATATTCTTCACAGGCTTTACCCCTGAAACTCCTCACCATTTTCTGGGTATATTTGGAAGGCATGTCCAAAAGTCCTTTTCAGGAGATAACTCTTACAATAGTAGCATCAAAGCTAAGCAGGCGTAATCTTGGCTGGGGTGAAAAATGAACATTTGAGTTTCAATAAGAATTAGACATAAAGCAAAGTATTCAAAAATGTATTTATTTGTTAGATTTGTATCCTGTTTTTAGCAGTCCAAGTCAATGCATATTTCTGATTACCTAAGCGTGATCTGTGGGACAGATTTTCCGACAGTGAGTCAGCAAATGCCCCACAAGCAAATATCAACTAAATCAAGGCGGCCAGGAAAATTAAGGCAGAGTTAAACACTTTTTAGCTCAAGTTTCAGGAAAATTACAGGAAACCTGCATAGACTTCCAACTTTCACCTCCACAGTTGTCCAATAGAACAGGGGTTGCAAACCTTTGCTCCTCAGGGACCACCAAACTCATAATTTTAAATCCCGCAGACCACTAATATGAATTTTGACTGATGGTGGCTTGCTGACATTGGTGCAAAAGTCGGTCCCATATTCCAGAGCTGCAGTAGTCACAGAACTGGCTCTTTGGTCATCCCGGAGCAGCTGCTCTTCCACCCAGGTGCACTGGCCTGCCATGGACTGGAGGAGCTGCTCCAGGATAACCAAAGGGCCAGTCTTGTGACTACTGCAGCTCTGGAATATGGGACCAACTTTCCAACCAACGTCAGCAAGCCACCATGGGGTGGATTTCCTTCCCCTGCCATTGGTTTTTCCTTCCAGTTCCACATTGTATGATTCTACTCAAGGTAAGGTTTGCACTTGGTCGAAGGGTGAGGGCCAGTGGGTGGGCGGGCCATATGGGCAGCACAGCCTTGTGTTTCTGCACAGCCTGGACTAATTGCTTTGGGACGACTGCTTTGGGGGGGAACATTTCTCTGCGGACCACCAAAATTTTCTTGTGGACCACCAGTGGTGCCTGGTCCACCAGTTGGTGGCCACTGCAATAGAACATAGAACCTTGCCTTAGAGAAGACCAAACCAAAATAAGACCCAAAGAGTTGCATTTTGGGTTTTTAAAAATCTCTTTTACTAGCATCATTCCAGTTTTAGTCTTCTTATACCTAAAGAACTCTGTATCTACTTTTCCATGGTGATCTTTCTTTTTTTAACACAAACCCTGGCTTGGGTCAGACCTCTGCTCTTGGACAATTAGTAATACTTTCCTTGCCTGAAATAGTACCATTTCTTATTTCTGTGTGAATTAACAGAACTTTTAAAAGAATATGCTGCCACTTTCCATATTGTTGTAAGAGATCTGAGTCCCTAATACTAATTTCAAAAGTCTCTTCAAACATCACAATGAAATTTTGGTTCTTCATGTAACAGAAGAAGGAAGTCATCAATCACAAAGTTTAAAAAATTAGAATTATCTCATGATTTTGTCCTAGCAAACTTTTTTTTGTAATGCAACCATAGCACAACACAGTGGTGTATCTCCACTTGGGCAATGTTGCACTGGTTATTATTTATATCACCTGTGCTCAGTAAAATAACTGCTTGGTTAGTTTCCCCTTTCCAGTTGTGTTCTATTCTAGGATGTGGTTCTCATGTCTGTTTTTTTAGCCGAGGGAGCCAGCACTGTCCAAAGACATGTTTCATTGTCATGTGGCCAGCAGGACTATGCGCTGAAGTGCATGGAGTGCTGTTTACCCCTGGAAAAGTACCTATTTATTTACTTGCATTTGCATGCTTTCGAACTGCTCTAGTCTAACCTAAAAAAAGGACAAGGGTGACATGATAGCAGTGTTCCAATATTTGAGAGGTTCTAACAGAGAAGAGGTGGTCAATCTATTCTCCAAAGTACCTGAGGGCAAGACAAGAATAGAGATAGAGCTATCTAGATACTTGTCTTCCTTTTCTAAAAAACTATCTCTTAGGTACTGACATCTGCTGTGGGCTATTAAGGAAAGTGGGGGTTGCTTTTTGACTCAAAAACATGTTTCTCCATTTCTCCCCTTGGGAAAATATAATATTCTGCTTTTTCTAATATTTCCCAAAATATTTCATTCTTCTAGGAGAGGGGTAGGTAGTGACTTTCTACAATGCTTTTCTCCAATTTCTTGTCCATACATGGAGGCACAGAAGTAGTTCAGGGTCCCCAGAGGAGATATTGCTTCTTACAGTAATTATTAAAATCCTGGTCTGTGAGATCTCTCCTCATATTTCTCCAATGATTGCCATTGATGTAAACATCAGACTGAAGCAACTCGAAATGGATCTTGCATCAGAAATTGATAAATGTCTCAGGTCATACTCTGCGTGGCACAAATTTGGGTACATTCTTCGGTACATTGGGCACAGTGCTTGAATATACATTTCCTTTCTCTCCTTTCCAGGTGAAGTTCTGTTTATCTCTCAGTCAAGAGAGTCACTCTATCCTGCTGGTCTCCCTCTTGCTTTGCTTCTTGTCCTCCTTTTTCTTCATTGGCCGACCAAGGAAAGCCACCTGCCTTTTCCGACAAATGGTGCTCAGCATCGTCTTCTCAGTAGCTGTGTCTTGTGTTTTAGCCAAAACAATCATGGTTGTGCTGGCCTTCCTGGCCACGAAACCAGGGAACAGGGTGAGGAGATGGTTGGGGAAGAGCTTGGCCAACTCCATCATCCTTTCTGGTTGTGCTGGAAAAATTGTAATGTGTACAATCTGGCTGGGAGTTCTCCTCCATTTCCTGATTCTGACCCGCACTCCCAATCAGGAATTATCATCCTCCAATGTAATGAAGGCTCTGTCACCATGTTTTATATCATCCTCAGCTGCATGGGTTTCCTTGCTGCCATTTGCTTCATGGTGGCTTTCCTGGCCAGGAACCTTCCTGGTGCATTCAGTGAAACCAAACTAATCACCTTCAGCATGTTGATCTTCTGCAGAATCTGGATCTCCTTCCTGCCCACCTACTTGAGCACCAAAGGGAAATACATGGTGGCCATGCAGGTCTTCTCCATCTTGGCTTCTGATGGTGGTCTGCTGGCTGCATCTTCTTCCCCAAGTGCTACATTATCATTCTGAGACCAGATCTAAATACTAAGGAACATTTAATGATAAAAGTTGGTATCTGATCATGAAGTGGTTTCTTAGCCTTATAAAAATTATTGCAATTATTATTGAGTTTGTATGCTTGTTTTGACAATTAAGTTTATTTAAAATCAAAAGAAATAAACATTAAAAAATGTAATACTAACATGATAATAATCAAAGTGTAAAATTAATAATTTAAATTGTCATTGAAACTATGGAAGGACAAGACAAGAAATGAGATTTTATTATATAGGACTGACTGACTGAATAAACAGACAAATGTTTGAAACAAGTTTACCAGTCGGTTTGTTGGATCTTGTTCAGTCGATTTAAAAAGAAAGAACGTCGCATGTTTCCAACTTTGTAAAGTCTTTATTTTTTGTAATCATTTGTAATATACAGCAAAGATATGATTTTAGAGTCGTTTTTGGTAAACTTTATAAATGCTTTCTGAACCCGACTCAAAGACTATGAAGTTAATTATGAAGAGTCTCTAGTGTGGAAAAAAAAAATCTGTCTTGTTTGCTAATCAGTTGAAAAACAAAACCTTAAAAGTTAATTACCAGAACACAAGATGATTGCTTTAAAGGAATCCTGTGATTTATGGGCTGGTAAAGTGCTTGAACTTTTTAACACTTTACTTAAATCAGAAATTAGTGAAGTGATTTCCTTTAGGAGACAACTAAATCCTTTAGGAGACAACTGAAATAGATTTACTGGAGTTAGAAATGCACTTGGACGACCATTTTAAAATTGAGCAAGACATTGCAGATTACCCCTACAGCCTGAAATACATACAGGTTTTTTGGAGTTATTTCATGGAAAATACAAGTGGGCTTAAAGTTAATAGAAGAAAAGATGACAAAACAAGACTCAGAATCATTTATTTATTTCATTTAAGAATGGTTGGAAGTAAAATGGAATATAACATATATACAATACACACACACACACACACACACACACGTGATGACCTGGGGCATGGCACAGAGATCACACAGGCAGCTGGCAGTTCAGACTGCCCCATTATTGTTCCAAATTTCCCCAAATGCTCCCACATTTCTGGCAAATCCCAGAGCAAAGTGATCTCTCTCTCTCTTCCTCTCTCTCTCTCTCCCCCTCTCTCTCTCACACACACTTATAGGTCTGCACTGCTTTAGCTAGCACTTTTTTAAACGTTCTCCCAAGTTGCTTTCAGCGTTGCCATCCACTTGGTCATGCTGATTGATGAGGGGGAATTCCCTTGGATACTCAGGCATAGGGACAAAGTCCATACCACTTACTACTCCGAAGGGGGTTAGTCCCATGCTACTGTGAACAGCATTATTGTATGCAATCTCTGCGAAAGGCAGAAGATCCACCGAATTGGACTGCTGATAATTTACATAGCACCTCAGGTACTGCTCTATCATGGCATTCAGTTTCTCTGCCCTCCCCATTGGTGTTTGGATGAAAGGCTGAACTAAGGCTCTGGGATAACCCAATAGACCGCAGTAACTCCCTCCAGAACTTAGCCATGTATTGGACACCTCTGAGATAATTTGTCATGGTACTGCATGCAGGTGGTAGATGTGCTCTAGGAACAGCTTGGCTAACTGGTGAGCTGAGGGTATGTCAGGATTCCAGCAATCACCCTAATTAAATCATGATACTTGAGCCAAACTTCATAGAATTTATAAAAGGCGACATACTGGCACTGCCCTGTATGAAGCCAACTCTGGCATATGTAATTTACAGTCACTTGTGACCCTGTTTCCCCCCTCCCCCTGGGTGTGTCATAAACCAAATTCTCCAATTGAGCACATTCACGGGCTGGGTGTCATCATTCATGTCCTCATATTAAATATATTCATGGGCAAAAGCTCTGTTGTTTTAGTTACAATCTTTTAAAGATAAGAGTTGGAATGTACTTTCGCTTTCAAACTGCAGCACTGCTCTTCTAGATTTCCTCCCCCCCTCCATTTTTTATGGCAACTACTAAAACAGGCATAGGAATGTTTTACGAGTTGACACCTAAGGTGGCACCAAACTCTATAGTTCTGGATGACTTTCCCCGGGAAGTTTTGGAGACGAGAGTACATTGAAGGACAACACCCAATTTCCTGGGTGTTGAACTATCTTCCATCAGCATCACTTTCTAGACATGTCCAGAAAGGAAGGTGTTGTGTATGTATATAGTAATGGAGTGTGAGCTTGGAGTAAGTGCAGGGTTTTGGCCCTGCACTTTTGATTGGCTGTTAAGTGGCCGGACCTGATTGGCCCGTTCCGGGGAATCCGATTGGCCCTTAACAGAGAGTTCCTATTGGTTATAAAGGCTAGCGTTCCTAGCTTGTTATTGGTTAAAGAGGAACAAGGGTTGCCAATATAAGGCGGGGTTTATTGCTGTTAAGACAGAAGTCACGATGTAAATAAAGAGCTGAAGTTCACCGTTCAGAGGTTTGTCTCCAATTCAGTCTCACCCATGCTCAATACATAATACTGGCAACGAAGGTGGGATTTGGAGATGTCTGAACCAGCGGAACCAAGAAGAAGCACCGAGCACGTGACAAGCGGCGCCAACAACGG
>BHEV01004830.1:0-29556 GCA_004319985.1 Emydocephalus ijimae | reverse complement strand
CTCACTACCATTTGGTAACACATGACTCAAAATGGCTCCTACTCCAAACGGTGACACGTCACATGTAATTGTTAAAGGCAGTCTCATTATATTGCATTAAAACAGCATCTGAGGTTAGTANGGCAAGAAGATGTTGTAAAAGTTAATGAGCCCCAGGAAAGCTTGGAGATCAGTCCTATTTCTGGGTCTTGGGGCGTTTTTGATTGCCCTTAGTTTGCTATTAGTGGGGTGAATGCCTTGTTTATCGATTAGGTACCCCAGGAACTCTAATTTATCTGTACACAGTTGACATTTATTTTTTTTAACCTTAAGGCCGGAGTCTTTAAATTTCTGGAGAACCATTCTAGGACTTCTCTATTCGGGGCAGCAATTAAAACGTCATCAAAGTATGGCATGACCCCCTTGATCCCTTGCAAGAATCTCTCCATCAGACTTTGAAAAATCCCTGCGGCTACGCTCACTCCAAATTGGAGTTGGTTGCACTTAAAGGCGCCTCACTGCGTAACAATCGTCTGTGCCTCTGCGTTTTTTTTTTTTTATCTACAGGCAGTTGTTGGTACGCCTGTGCTAAATCCAATTTAGCGAAGACTTTTCCNTGGTCAGTTGGTTCTAAAACACCCTGGGCTATTAATTTATCGAGCTGCTCGTCAATTTTTGGTTGAAGGGCAAAAGGTACCTGATGAGGCTTAAGGCGGATGGGGGCTACTTCAGGGTTAAGGTTAAATGATATCGGGGTCCCCTTGTACTCACCTAGTTTGTCTGCAAAAACGTCCTGGAATTCCTGGACGATGGCCTCCTCCCAGTCGTCGCTTCTGGTTTGGTGAATGCCGGCTACCTCGATCCCGAGTGGGGCGAACCATTGAAGGCCTAACAAGCTAGGCCGGTCACGGTCGACGACGGTCAGTGGTAATGACGCAGTACGATTTTTGAATGATACTTGGACTTGGCTGGATCCAACGACCGGAATTCGGTTCCCCTGATAATCTTTGAGTATGATTCTTTGGGCTCTGAGGTCTTGGCGCCGGATGGCAGGGATTAATTCTTTAAGGGTCTTCCAGGAAACCATCGAGAGGGACGATCCTGAATCGACTTCCATCACGCAAGGCTGGTTTTCGATGGCGACCTTCACTCGGATCTTCTTTGCATCTAGCGATGAGGCGTGACCGATTGTAATGGTTTGGTGTGCCTCTTCTCGTCTCGTTGAAATGGCCAGTGTTTTATTTCTGTAGGAGTGGTTGTTCCATTGGTGGTTCAAATGTTCCCGACTCACAGGACGATTCCCTGTGGTCTGGCGGTAGTTGTTTCCCCTCTGAAGTGGGCTGGATCCTTGCTTGCTTCTACAGACCTTCCCGATGTGGCCTCTTTTCCCACAGAAATGGCAGAGCGCGTCGAGGAATTTGCAGTCTGATCGCGGGTGGTTTGCCCCACAACCAGCGCATTGGGGCAGCNCGGGCGGCCGACTTCCTGGTTGCTGCTGCTGCAGTAGCGTCTTTGATGACATCAGCAAGGTTGATGTCCCCTTTTGCCATGATCTTGCTCTGTATCGTCTGGTCATCTAATCCCAGAATTATTCGGTCTCTCAGAGCTTCTTCGAGGTCTGCGAACTCACAGAGGCCTCCCAGGTTCCGGAGATCCGCGATGAAATCTGCAACGCTCTCTTCTTTCCGCTGGTCCCTCTGGTAAAATTCATGTCTTCAGACAAGCGTTGGTAGNTTTCGCTAGTGCCTTAGCCATCTTAAAGACGGCAGGCCCACAATGGGTCAGGAACACTGCTCGCTTTTTCCCCGTAGTGGCATCCTTCAAGTTGTTGGTCTCCAGAAACATCTGGAACCGGTCTATGTACTAGTCCCAGTCTTCTTGTGCCAGGTCAAATGGAGTGGGTGGTATGGCGCTGCTGGACATGGTTTCCGTTGTCAATGCGCCTTCAGCCACATGCTCTGTTGGGTGCTCTGTAATGTTCAGTCAGCTCTGATGTCTCAGTATCCCACCCTCGTCGCCAGTGTTAAGTTCTGCGCATGGGTGCAAGGAACGGAGATGAGGCAGTGAACAGTGAACTTCAACTCTTTATTAATCATTCTGAACAGAGCAAAACCCTAGAGCAGCAGCAGCCCTTTTATAGGGCAGGCTGCTGACCTATTAGCCAATGGGAAACATGGAAGTGTTAAACCCTTGAACCAATGAGAGTGGCTCGTTAACAGCCAATCAGATTCCCCAGAATGGACCAATCCAATGTCGCTATTATTGGCCAATCAGAAGTGCAGGATTAGAACCCTGCTTTTTCTTAAGGTTTGTTAAAACTTTATTTCAGCGCTTTTATTAGTTCATAACAGAAGACATTGATGAGTTCTCCTCAGAATTTCTCGGTGCAAGTTTTCTCAACCAATAAGTTAACTCTGCATCAACTCTTTAAAAAAAAAGGATTGGATCCAGGACACCTTTAAAAAATATAAATCCCAACAAGGTATGGATGAGTGGAAGAAGGTTGCCAACACTGAACATGCAGAAAAGCCACTAATAAACTCAGCATAAATTACACAATTGGGCTTTGAATACTGTTTCCACAATTGGACTTAGATTCTTCAGATGCCTTATGTTCTTTCTCATATTGAATTGGCAACTAGAAATAATAGTATTTCACTAAAAAAAAAAAAAAACAGCTTGTTATGACAGAATGGGTTTTGGGAAGAAGATAATAAGAAGGAGTCTGGAGCTGAGGATTAGACTCACTGCATTGCTGCTACAACATTCCGATTGGCAGATGCTTCTCCTAATAGCTGGCGACACAAAGAAAAGGAAGGCCAGCAAAGCCAATCGCTTCCCTTAATGTGTGCTGCATACACAAATCAGGACAACGCCATTCAGAAATGAGTCAAAACAGAAATAAGAGAGATAAGAGAGGAATCAGCCACAAGGGCAGCACATTTTATGCTGGTTTGATTTTCTGCTGACTTCAGGATGAGTGGATAGTATTTTAATCTAGCAACAGAAAAGGATGGAGTATATATGGAGCAGCCTAAGAAAACAGCAGCACGAGTTGACAGGATTCATTTAGAAAACACATGTGCTGCAGTGGTAGTATTCTATCAGTTCGGCCTGGTTCTGGTGAGCTGGTAGCAGTGATGAGCAGCAGAGACCAAACCGGTTCTCTCCGCTGCTTTGCTGTTGGGCCCACCCACCTGCCTGGGCTCCCATGCTTACCTTTATCCGTTGAATTTGAAGTGCAGCTGTTTTGCACGGCACAGAATAGCGCCACACGGCAGCTGCTGAAGTGACCAGGAATGTGCAGGCTTGTAGGAGGCGAGTTAGAACACCTCTGCGCCTGCGCAAATGCCTCTGTGCTCGTACAAAGTGCGCGTTTGGCACACGCATGCACACACAGTGTGTGCATGGGCATAAAGCACACTCACCCAGCCACGCCCACCGAACTGGTGGTTAAAAATATTTGAATCCCACCACTGGTATGCTGCCTTTCAGGGACTTTCAGGACAATTTTTACAAATAGACAGGAAAGAGAGAGGGAGAGAGAGAGAGCGCAGACCTCTTGAATTGTGGCTTTTCAAGTTGAAGCTCTTATATACAACTCTTCTATGAGAAGGAGGTTCCACTTTTTATCAGTGATAGCTTATTTCTACTGAATGTTATTTTAAGAAAAGGCTGAATGTGCTACTCTTGGTGCTGTGGATGAAGTACAGCATAATTTTGAATAACAAATAAGCTTGAAGAAAAGGCTCCATGCATTTCTCTGCTTTAAAAAAAGGAAATTTCACTGTGATGATTATTGCCCTTCTTGTGGCTTTAATTTTGCAGAAAATGTGGTATATCCTTTCAGGAGAAACATACAATGGCGAAAGCATTTGAAACATACAGGTGGCAAGGCATTTGAATATTAATAGTATGACAAATGTTTGCATCATATGTGTCATGGTTGCTTGACAATATGTTTACCTCAGATTCTTGTGGGGGGGGGATTTGAAGGAGAAGAAATATATAATGTTCCACTTTTTTCACGTTAATCACAATCAACTTGATTTCAGTGAACTAGCTATCCTTAGCTATCATTAAGATGAATAGGATGAATTAAAGCAGTATTTACACTTCTGGGCTACATTTACTTGAATCAGCTAATGGAATCCCTTAGGAATGATGGAATTATTTTCTGCCATTTTCTTCACTAATAAAGAATGTGTTGATGATTATCAGTGTTTAAAAAGTGGTTTAAAATACATATCCAGGGAGAGTAAGGTTATCAATCACTATTGGTCTTGATGAGGATGGAATCAGATAACAGATAATCAGAGTTGGAAGGGGCCTTATAGGTCATCTAGTCCAACCTCCACCCAAGCAGGAGACCCTACACCATTTCTGACAAATAGCAGTCCAATCTCTTCTTGAAGGTCTCAAGTGATGGCAAATTCTGAGGGCAAGCTGTTCCATTGGTTGATTGTTCTGTCAGAAAGTTTCTCCTTATTTCCAGATTAAATCTCTCCTTGTTCAGTTTCCATCCATTATTCCTTGTCTGGCCTACAGGAGCTTTAGAAAATAGCTTGACCCCCTTCCTCTCTGTGGCAGCCCCTCAAATATTGGAAGACCGCTATCATGTCTCCCTGGTCCTTCTCTTCACTAGACTAGCCAAACCCAGTTCCTGAAACCGCTCTTCATATAATCTCCAACATAACACTCTAAGATTATATGCGCATGTATACACACATGCTGCACACACTATTTATGCATGCTTATTGTTAAGTTCTGAGCATGGGCGCTAAGAATGGAGATGAGCCGGTGAAATGGTGAACTTCAAAACTCTTTATTAACATGGTGTAACAGCTCAGTTCCATGGCCGAAATGGCTCCCTTTATATAGGCAAGCTCTTAAGTATTTAACCAATGAAAACACAGGGAGCGCTAGCTCCGTTAACCAATGGGAGAGGCTCGTTAATAGCCAATCAGATTCTCCTGAATGGACCAATCCGATGTCACTATTATCGGCCAATCAGAAGTGCAGGGCCAGAACCCTGCACTTACTTCAAGCTCTCAATAATCTTTATTTAATCACATTTATTAATTCACAACACCCCTTCCCCCTGGGTTCCGTTTAAGGGGTGCAGTCACGTAGTCTTTGAGGTAGGCAGGTTGTTTTGATTGTCTATTTGATTTACGCTGTACTCCCGGTATTTGGCTACAGTCTTGTTGGGGTAGGCCGTGATCTGGTGAAAAGGGTGCCTCTAGTTCTGTATTCAAATTTTCGTTGTCACTAATGTTTTTGGCATCTCCTTGAGGTGAGCTCACTCCCAACCCCGATCCTTCTTCACGTGTTGCCACTGTGCGGTCATTACTTCCATTAAAGCTTTCCGCCGTTTCAAATTCATCCTCCTCGGTATCTCCTCCCCCCTCAGTTTGGAAGTCAGGGGACTCGGAGATCCCTGACTGTAGCCTTGAATGCAGCTGATCAATATGGCGCTTCCATATTCTATCGTCACGACATTTCACACGGTACGATCTGGGACCGGTTATTTGGACCACAGTTGCCTCAACCCACAACGGATCGCCCAAAAAGTTCCTAGCAAAAACCAAGTCGCCTACCTGGAAGTTATGGCATCGCCCACTGGATCCGTGTGGTTTCTCAGGTTCATACGATGGGTGCAGACAGTCGAGGTGGGAGCGGAGCTTCCGCCCCATCAATAACTCGGCGGGAGTTTTGTTGGTGACGCTATGTGGAGTGATATGCTGTAAAAGGAGTATCCAGTTAATCTTGTTTTCAATATCGCCATAGTCCATTTTATGCAAGGTTTTCTTGACGAATTGTACCATGCGCTCGGCCCTTCCATTGGCCGCAGGATGTGCCAGCGAAGTCAGTGCATGGCGAATACCGTGGTCTGCCAGGTACTGTTCAAAAGACAGCGCGGTAAATTGGGGCCCGTTATCGGATACCAGAATGTCTGGTAATCCGTGTGTTGTAAATAGTCTGTCTAGTTTCCTGATGACCGCTTCGGTTGTTGTATTTCTCATCTCATGGATTTCAAGCAAGTTCGGAGTAGGCATCCACCGTTAATAAGAATGTGTGGCCTTTGGTAGGTCCCGCAAAGTCCAGATGAATATGGGACCATGGTCCCCTCGGTGTTTCCCATTCGGTCGGGATTGCTTTTGGTGGGGCGTTGCTTACTTCCTGGCATTTGTGACAAACTTTTACCCATGTCTCGATCTGCTTGTCAATGCCCGGCCACCATGCGTAGCTACGTGCGAGGGCTTTCATGCGCACGATGCCGGGGTGGCCATCGTGCAAGGTTCTTAGTATCACTTGCCGTAACCGCTCTGGGACAACGACTCTATCACCCCAGATAATGCAGCCCTTCTGGGAAAACAGTTCTGTTTGTTGATTCTTGAATGGGGCGTAGTCGTCAGGTATCTGGCCCAATGGCCATCCGCGCTCGACCCAACTGAGGACTCGTGTCAAAATGGGGTCACGTCTCGTTTCCATCGCGATATCTCGGGCTGTTAGTGGTGGTGTTCGAAGTGTCTCGATCTGCAGTGTTGTAACTGTTGAAGCAGGATCATCAATGGTCTCCAGAAGTGGTGTACGGCTCAATGTGTTGGCGTGGGGAATGGCCTTCCCCGGGTGGTGTTGCAACTTATAATTATATGCAGCCAAGAATTCTGACCAGCGAGTCATTCTGGGGGATAATATATAAGGGGTTGGCCTATCTCCCGCTATTATTCCCAGCAAAGGTTTGTGGTCAGTCACTATAGTAAAGGCTCGGCCATACACATATTCATGAAATCTCTTAACAGCAGACACAATAGCAAGGGCTTCTTTGTCAATTTGACTGTAATTGTGTTCTGCTTTTGAAAGCGTCTTTGAGAAATAGGCAACAGGGGCTTCATTACCGTTTGGCAAAACGTGGCTAAAAATGGTGCCCACTCCGAATGGTGATGCATCACACGTGATCGTTAAAGGCAAAGTCTTGTTATACTGCATCAGAACAGCGTCAGAAGTCAATAATTTTTTCACATTTCGAAACGCCTGCTCCTCTCTGTGTCCCCATGCCCAGGTTGCTTTTTTGTCCAACAAACGATGTAGGGGTTCGGCTATGGTTGCTTTGTGAGGCAGGAAAACATTATAAAAATTGATAAGGCCTAGAAGCGCCTGGAGGTCGGCCTTATTTTGGGGTTTGGGGGCGTTTTTGATTGCCCTAAGTTTGCTATCGGTGGGGTGAATGCCATGATTATCAATTAAATATCCTAAAAATTCTACACGATCCGTACAAAGTTGACACTTGTTTTTTTTAACTTTGAGACCTGAGTCTTTAAATCTCTGGAGAACCATCCTCAGGCGACCCCTTAGTACTTTTTGAGTCGGGGCAGCGATTAACACATCATCAAAATATGGGACAACGCCTTTTTTCCCTTGTAATAGTCTTTCCATCAAACTTTGAAAGATTCCCAGGGCTACGCTTACTCCGAACTGGAGTCAGTTACATTTAAACGCACCTCAGTGCGTAACGATCATTTGGGCTTCTGCCATTTTTTTGTCTACAGGCAGTTGTTGGTAAGCCTGGGCTAAGTCTAGTTTAGCGAAGATTTTTCCACCCCCCAGGGAATGGAGGAGGTGTTGCACCACCGGTACTGGGTAAGCGTTTTGTTGAAGGGCGTGGTTCAGGGTGGCTCGGTAGTCCCCACAAATTCTTATTGATCCATCCGGCTTGATGGGTGTCACGATTGGGGTTTCCCAAGGAGAGTGATCGGTTGGTTCTAACACACCCTGGGCTATTAATTTATCAAGCTGCTCGTCAATCTTTGATTTAAGGGCAAATGGAACTTGGCTAAAGGCAGATGGGAGCTATTTCGGGATTGAGGTTAAATGATATTGGGGTCCCCTTGTACTCGCCTAGTTTGTCTGCAAAGACGTCCTGGAATTCTTGGATGAGGTCCTCTTCCCAGTCGCTGCTGCAGATTCGGTGAATGCCAGCTACTTCAATTCCGAGTGGAGCGAATCATTGGAGGCCTAACAGACTAGGCCGATCCCTGTCGATTACAGTCAGGGGTAGGAATGCTGTACGGTTCTTAAACGATACCTGGACTTGGCTGGATCCAATGACTGGAATTCGATTTCCCTGATAGTCTTTGAGTATGAGTCTTAGGAATCTGAGGTCTTGCCGCTGGACAGTTGGGATGAGCTGCTTGAGGGTCTTCCAGGAAACCATCGAGAGGGACGATCCTGAATCGATCCTGTATCCTCCAGCAATTCAGACAGCTCAGTTCCAACGAATTTAAAAGATGTTGATTGACCCGGCTCAGCCAGCACTTTCACTTTTCTTGCTTCCTCCAGCACAATCTTACCCGGTTGCTGGCTTCTTCGTGGCGGCCATTGCTGACCGCCGCTCCACCACCTTGGGAAAAAGGGGTTTTTCCGGATGAGGAGGGGGTCTGCGGCACCCCCAACCCCCTGTCCGGCTCCCCTCTCTCTTCAGCTGTCCCTACAGGGCAGCCATATCCCCCTGACCCGTTTGGATCGGGGGTACCTCGGCGGCAAGCGCAGCAGGAATCGCGAGCGGTCGCGAATTCCTGCTGCCACCGAAGCCACGCAGAACCGGAAACCCAGCTCCTTGATTATTTTGACTGCCAAAATCCAGCAGTATAATCTTTTTTCTTGACCTGTGATAAGTAGCACGCAGACTATTTCAAGTGTGGCCATAATACACATTTGCATTAATTTATTTTCAGATCAGCAGTTTTATTTTTGGTCCTCCAAAATCATTCCCACCTATGAAATCTATATTTTTAATACCAAAAAGGCAGCAGCCTTGTCCTGGTCAATTTACCTCCAACTCATGATCTGGAGGACCTGAAGCTATTGTTATCCCTATCAAGGTAATCATATTCATTGTGATTTGAATTGCTTACATTGAGTTGTATTTTTTTCATTTTAATGTTATATTTGCTTATGGATTAGCTGTTGCTCCAACTGGTTTAAGATGAGCATGAAGACTGCATCTGTGCTTCATGACTGAAAGAATGCCATTATTGCTCCTTTATACAAAGAAAAAGGTAGCAAGAGGGAATATAAACACTACAGGAGGCACAGTTTGTTAGATGAGTCTTAAAAAGTATGTAGTAAAATTATGACGCCTAAGGTAAGAGTAATGACTGTTAGGGATAACATTGTTTACCCTAACTGGTTTAGGTAAAATAATAAATAAGTTATCATGGTTTGTTAATTAAAGTTTCTGTAACTTTAACTGTAAGACTGTAATTAAGGGAGTGGTTGTAAAAAGCACCATAAAAGAAGCAAGGCGCTGAAGCTTGCTCTCTCTGGCTTGATGATCCCTAATTACTGGATGAAGATGCGTTTTTCCCCTACTGGAACGGGAGAGAGAAAAGACTGATTTATTGTAAGTGAACTGACATTGGATATTCTAAACGGACTTTTGCTAATTGAATATCCTTGAATGGACTGACTAAAATGATACATGACTAATGGACTGTTATTTTGACTATGCTATAAACTCTAAATGGAATAAACTATATTTTTGATAGCACAAGCGTATCTGTTATTTTTACTGTATGTTGACAAACATACAAACTTATCTCACACATTTATCTGTGTGCCTATCTGACTAACGCTGCACATTCTGTTTAGCTTGTCTCCTTAACCCTGGTTGGGGAACACAGGCTTAACAATGAACAATATTTGGGAAGTGCAATGTGATGCTATAACAGGGAGGGGTTTTGCAAAGCATATTTGTCAGGTCATTAAGAAATGTATAAATGAAAGAAAACAAATTTATTACATATTATTGATTAAGAAAATGGCATGATGAATGGGTGCGAATTTGGAAATTGATTCCTGACTAGCACAGCAGCAAGCAACCCTGTATTTCTAAAATGCAAGGCATGTTCAGCAAAGGAAACAAATGTAAGAAGATCATTCTATGCTGAAAATAAATCATGTGTACAGATGAATGGAATATGTAGAAAATGATTTGAAGATTGTGTAGGATAAGATCCCCTTCACTTATGGGGTGAGTGCACAAGAAATGCTTGTGGTGATGACCGAGGTGTGTTGGCTGAGAATCGGAATGATTGGCAATAAAGATTAGTTTGCATGATGCAATGAGACGTGTGGATCTGCATATTTATACAATATTATCAAACACAGGATTTATACAATATCAATCACAGGGAAAATAGAGCAAAATCTTTCTACTTCTATTTGCAGTCTTTATATTTGTGATTTTTCTCCAGTTCCTTCTTTTCTCTTCTGTTGTCTCCAGGTTGTGTCACAATCACTATCCAGACTTTTTTTTTTGTCTTTCTTATTTAGTTTAGTTTAGTTTTAGTTTACTTTATTGTCATTGCACCTCATACAACGAAATTAAACACCATCTTCAGTGCACATCATGACCATGAAAATAAACACAAACACACATCCTTCACCCTTCACACATTGAACCGGAAACTCCCAACACCACACCAACAGCAGAATTCAAAAGAGCTACTGCCCTGGGATAGAAGCTGTTTTTCAGCCTATTTGTGCTTGTTTTTATTATTCTGTATCATCTGCCAGATGGTAATAGTTGAAAAAAAAGGTGCCCAGGATGAGATGGATCTTTGAGGATATTTTGAACTTTCTTAAGGCAATGGGAGCTATAAAGCTCTTCCAAAGAGGGGAGAGGGAAACCAATGATCCTCTGGGCAATGACGTTAACTCTCTGGAGTGCTTTCCTATCTGCCCCTGTGCAATTGGCAAACCATACAGAGGTGCAGTATGTTAAAATGCTCTCTATGGGGGAGCAGTAGAAGGTCACCGGCAGTTTCTCATTCAGTTGTTGTTTTCTGAGAAGTCTCGGGTAGTATAATCTCTGCTGGGCACTTTTGACCAGTGCTGAAATACCAGATCAGGTCCTCTTTTAGGGTAACACCCAGAAACTTAAAACTGGCCACTTGCTCCACTCGGTCTCCATTGATAAGCAAGGGCTGGATGTCTGATCTGTTTCTTCTATAATCCACTATAAGCTCCTTGGTTTTATTGGTGTTGAGGACCAAGTTATTGTCTCCACACCACAAAAGCAACCGGTCCACCTCATCTCGGTAGGCAGACTCATCCCCCCGATATTAATTATAATTAATAATTATCTATAATTATTAAGTCTGGGGTGTTATGTGTTATTATTATATTAAATTATGAGTCATCCAGAGTCATTTGTTGAGATGGATGGCTATAGAAATCAATCAAACAAACAAACAAATACATATTGGGTTGAATTTTTGAGGCTCATTGCCAAGGTCACCTAATTGCAATAGTATAACCTTGTGTCTTTTAAAAGGGCCGAAAAAACCTTTCCTGTTGTTTTATCCTTAATGTATTCTGATCAATTTATGGTTTTGTAAGTATTCATCTCTGCAGTTAGAAAGGGAGAAAGGGAATAAGAATGAAATATTAAAGGACAGAAATAGTTTTTTTTCCCCTTTAAAAAGAAAGAGAGATTGAGATAATCGTAGGAACAAATACAAATATCTTAAACATGCACGTTTTATATTTTTACCTCAACAGATGCTTGCATTGTGAAGTTAATCTATTATGACACAGATTTCTTAATATAGCTTGAAAAATAGCCAAATGTGAATAAACCAGTCACTCCTAAACTGAAAGGTCATTTAAGATTCTTTCCTGCAATTTTGCACATTGGAAAATACTATTGATTTGAAGAAGGATGTACTGCAGTTTTCCAATGTAATCCTGATATCTGATTAAAAAAGGAAATTAGTATTGCAACAGGTTGTACTTTTTGGAATTAAGCTTTCAGAACTGTCATCAGGCAAACAAAACACCTTGTTATTGTTTATTATTTGTACAAAATCTTCGCACGAAATGCAGAAATTCCAGACATACTCTTAAAAGAGTTTGTGTACTTCTTTAGCAATATCAGCTGTCACTAGCTAAAATTAAAAACTAGATTGGTAATTAGAGCCCAGACTTGGTGTCTCTTCTTTTAAGATGCCATTGTCTGCAAACCCAGGACTCATTTTACAGAGCAATGTGGAAATATGAACACCAACATCACAGAGCTGGAAGCTATCCGGCCACCAATTTCTCTCCGAGCAATGCCATCTTTCAGTCAACAAGTTAACAATGTTTTGAAAGAAAGGAAGCCAGACCTCATAGATGTCATAATTTCTAATGGACTGTTCATAGGAAAGCTGCTTTTTCCATACTCAATAGAAATCGTAATTGGAAGGATGATGGGAAAGTTGCGAGTTGGTGGTTTCTTTCATTGAGCTTTGTGAGGCCAATATTTCTGCCTGATGAAATGTTAAGTATCCCTATGCAGTCCCTAAGATTCAGGGTCAGCTTAGGGAGACAGTTTTGCTAAGCAACAGAAATTAAGCTTTTAAAAATAACTAGTTGTGTATAATTCTTTTTCTAGAAATACAGTAAAATTATTCCACAATTCAGTAAAATAATTACTCCAGATCTGTATTGTACGGGCCATTCTTTGGATGGAATAATCTCACTACTATTGGAAGCAGAGGTGCGATTCAACTGGTGTAACAACCAGTTCGACAAGCACGCACAGAGCGTTTGCTACTGATCTTCTCCAGCAATCTCTGTGTATTAAACAGCTGACACGCGGCAATCCACTGTGCTGTGAAAACCAGAATATAAAGCACAGAATAGAGCTAGGAT
This sequence comes from Emydocephalus ijimae, assembly GCA_004319985.1. Classification (NCBI taxonomy): domain Eukaryota; kingdom Metazoa; phylum Chordata; class Lepidosauria; order Squamata; family Elapidae; genus Emydocephalus; species Emydocephalus ijimae. The sequence continues at coordinate 16,875 of BHEV01004830.1, read as the reverse complement.
GGGTGGGTGGGCCCAACAGCTGATCATTGGAGTGAACTGGTTCACTCACAGCTGATCCTCGGAGCTACCGGTTTGCCTGAAACGGCCCAAACCAGAAGAATCCCACCCCTAATTGGAAGGAAAATTCATCTGTTCAGTTCCAAGCTGGGGAGAAAGATGCTGGAAATAAAATGGAGGCTGGAGGCTGATTGGAAAGAATGATTCTGTTTATTGATGAACAGAACCACCAGGATTTGTGGTTCTGGTGCATCTGACAAAATATAGTTGAGAGTGGGTGGGGTTTTTTTTTTAACCTTTTTTGGGCTTTATATTTGAACTTCCTGTTCCCATGCAAGAACAAGTCCTTTAATATTCTATTGGCTGTTGTCAATTCCCATGGGTCATGGCTGGCTCTACAAGCAAAAGGGAAAATGCAAATCCTAGGTGCTTGTCTGAGCTAATCCTCTCAATCCTTTTGGCTTACCTAACTACTCATCTGGAGTTTCTGTCTGACCCAGTCTTTCTGAAAGGATTACCAAGTCTGCATTTCTAAAAGCTGGCCTCCTCAGTTTCTGCTTGGGGCAGAGAGACTGGGGCTGGTTTCTGCCTCCCTTAAGATTTTTCCCCCATTTCTCCTCTAGGGGAAATATTCTATCCTGCCTTTCTAATATTCCCCAAAATATTTCACTCTTCTTTCCAAGAATGGTTTTGAATTGGAGGACTATGATCATAATGATCCTTCAGAGCCTTGAGGATGACCGAGAGCAAGACTCAAGGCATTCATTGCCTATTCTCCCAAATGTCAAACTAGACAAAAAGGAGATCAAAATGTTTGCCCTCTTTCTGGGACAAACCTTTGGATGCTGGTGGGTTGCCTATAGCTCTGGGCTGCAGGATTGCCATAAGAGTTATACATCATGTCCCTCCCCCCAAAAATTGTTTCAGGGTCCACATCTGCCTTTTAAAATATTGCACAAATATTTACCATGGAAAGCTTTTTGTTCTTGATTGCCCTCCAACTATCTCACTATAAAATCCTTTTGGCTAGTTATTAAATAGGTTGTGCTATGATTTGGAGGATTGATCTATAAAGCATGTGCTTGATCCCAATAAAACAAAGCAAAACGAGATTTTGTGGCCGGCACACAAAAATGGAGCGGCAGCAGCCATTTTATGCTCATTTTGAAAGTAATAAAACACTGAAAGGGAAGGAGACTGAAGCTTCAATACTTTCATGATTCAATTTCTTTTTTTCCTGATCAGCTGATTTTGGAAGCTGGTGCTTGAAGAGACCACATTTCATTTTTTGCATCTAAACCCGCCATTAAACCCACAAAACCATTTGATTTGGAATCTTTTTAGCCCGATAAAATTTATTCTGATTCATCAAGGTTGGAACTTCCATGAGTTTATTATTTGTATAAAAATTTTTGACCTAATTTTGTAGCCTTCTGCATATATTGCAGGTATTCTAACACTAATACTCTACAGCAAAGAGAATGCCCAAAACATTGTCCTAGCATCAACCAGTCTGGGTTTAAATATAAGAATGATGAACAAAATGTTGGTTTGTCTCTTTGCTGTACCAAATGATCCTTTGGTTCTTGCACTAGTTTGGTTCCTGTCTCTGTATTACCATAAAGAGCAGAAAATGTAAATGACACACAGACTTATGCCTTAATATCATTCTCTCTCTCATCTTAAACCCTGAATATCTTTTACATCTAATAAGTCTCAGATCATTAGGATATTAGATTTCTACTCTACAATTAATCCAGCCTTTTGCATTTTGTCTACCCAATATCTTAGAATCAGCATTCAAAATATTTGTGTTTTTTTTTTCTAAGATTCAGTTCTATAAATACAAAAAGAAAACTGTGGGACAGAAATCAGCAGAGAGTTGTGTTCTTCAAATTTATAAGAGGAAGGAAGGAAGGTTAAGTTTGACAATGGCATTATTTACATAATTTTAATTAATTTCCATTGAGTATTGATGCCCATTTTTCAGTTAGAAATATATTGTTTTGAGCATTTAAAGCCTCAGTGGCGCAGTGGTTAGAGTGCTGTACTGCAGGCCCTTCTGCTGACTATCAGCTGCCTGCAATTTGGCAGTTCAAATCCCACCAAGCTCAAGGTTGAGTCAACCTTCCATCCTTCCGAGGTGGGTAAAATGAGGACCCAGATTGTTGGGGGCAATATGCTGTTACTATAAAACCGCTTAGAGAGGAGCACTATAAAGCAAGTCTAAGTGTTATTCCTATTGCTATTTATTACTCTTTAATGATTTAATTGATACTTAAGCAGAGAGAAGCTGGGATGATCTACTAAAGCATGCCTAAGAATCAAGACTGAACGTTTGTTTGCCCTTAATTTTTCCAAAGTGCATCACTGCATTATAAGTGCACCTGCACCAGTTCTTCCACAAAAGTACCAATCACCCCCTTATAAAACATATTGTCATTTCAATAGCACTGGGGCACTAAAACTCCACAAAGGTTTCCAATTCATAGAAATTTTTTTTAAAAACCACTAAAATGAAAATAGCCATTCTCATGGAAAACAAGCACAAAACAGTCATATACTTGGCTATAGTCAACCTTTCTTTCAAATGAGGATGATGGGTATTTGTTTCTCCTCTCCTCTCCAAGGGGAAACATATCAACCAAAAAAGTACAAAAAAGGAGACAAAACTGCACATTAAGATTTTAATTTAAATAGGAAAGCAATATAAGCATACCATAATGGAGAAGAGTGTAATTAAATGACTTGTACTCAGCCCGAGAGTTAGAGTTAGAGAAGATCATCTTCAAGTAGAAGATATTGATCTTTCTAATGGATCACATATGGCCACTCTCCTTAGCTTTTCTTCTTTTTCAGCCTTCTGGATTTCTACAGCCCCCAAAACCAGCTGTTGTGTCCACATGTAAATTAAACCTAAATAATAAATTCATATATTGGACTGAACACCTTTTATTTTTACTTCTATCACAGTCTTAAAACTAATAGGTTTCTCTCTTTTCTTTCTAAACAGCAGCTAGTTTTAAATGATAAATATTACATCTCAATTATCTTGTGCTCTCTTAAGGTACCATAATACTAGGTCATGCTGCAAAGGTCATAACTGTGAAAAATGGTCATCTCACTTTTTTAATGCTGTTGTAATGGGCACTAAATGAACTGCTGTAAGATGAAGACTACCTGTACAGTACTGCAAGCTAAGTATACATGTGGTTACAGCCCAAAGAATTTAAGATTATTTGAGAGACGCCACCCCTTCCTTTAAAATCTAGTGATCAATGTTTCTCCCCTTCTAAGATGAGGTCCAGGATGACTAGATAGAAGACATCACTTTTTGTGGGTCTTATTTTAGGCAATTCGTGAATCTTCCATATCAATGTGGGCAAAGATTTTAAAAAGTGATTGGGAGAAGAATGACCAAAATATTTCTCTATTTGTATTGACTTATAGTGAGCAATAATAATAAAAAAAGAACTTCAGTATATATCCCCCTGGCCTTTGGAGTAGGATTTATGCTAAATCCTCTAACATCTGACTTTTTCTGATGAAAATCTACAAAATACTCTCTCATATGCACCCTCATCCTCCAGAAATCTACAAAAATGTCTCAAAGTTGCTGCCAACAGTGCTAGCTACAGATTTGTTTGTGTTTTTCTTTAATACGACATCAAAAGAATTTGCATATAAAATCCCTGCATCCCAGCAAATGTCTGGGTTAAAAAAAGAAAGAGACTTTAAAAACTGAAATTTACATTCACCAAGTACATACATACAATAGAAATCTTCTATATGGTGGGACACTGAAAGCATAATGTGTACATTGCCAGAAAAGAAAAGAAAACCAGCCAACCCTCTATAGGAACAAAAAAGAAAAATAAATCAAAGTATTGTAGAGGACTGAATATGTACCAATTTGCTCATATTACTTGCTATTTATGGATAAAGCACAGCATTAAATAAACAGATCTGATTATGTGAAAAGATTTTCCCATTCCTTCCTCTCCATTTCCCCCCATCAGCAATAATAGCAACAGCACTTAGACTTATATACTACATCACAGTGCTTTACTGCCCTCTCTAAGCAGTTTACAGAGTCAGCCTATTGCCCCCAACAATCTGGCTCCTCATTTTACTGACCTTGGAAGGATGGAAGGCTGAGTTAACCTTGAGCTAGTCAGGATCGAACTTCTGGCTGGGGGGAGAGTTAGCCTGCAATAGTGCATTCTAACCACTGTGCAACCACAGTTCAAGCTGGCATATCCGAGTGGCATGTAAAGATCTACAAGTTAAATCCTCATACCTGCATAACAGCCACAGGACAACCTCGTTCATTCTTCAACTCTTATGAAATTAGGTTTCCTTGAGATCCTTGGAGGAAAATTAGCTATATCTAAAAAAAATTCAATGAAGTATATTCCTGAGAGTCTATAACTCTCTGGCACAAATTTGTGGAGAGAGGGCCTAGTAGGTTTTGAGGATGAGATGGGAGGAATCCATTTTACACATGGCACATTATTTTATGGTGGACAGAGTTGCTGTCTATTTTGCAAAAGAGTTCATTTACTCTCTTCATGTTGGATTTTTATTAGAAGCTATCTTTGATACATGAAATATAAAGAAAGATGCTATGTGTTAAATCACACAATCAAATAAACAGGAATGAGGTGCCTTAAAGACAGATGCTCTGATCAAGCAAGGAAGAATCAAGTTTATAGCAGTGGAGCCTCAACGTCCATTAATCTTGGAAAGTTAAAAACCACTTTTCCCAACAGAACCTGCCACCTGATACAGACAAGTGGAGAGAGCATGGCTCAGTTTCCATACTAAGAGAGAAAGGTAAAGTGGACCTCTATAAATGAGTTTTCCTGCTTCTGGAATGTGTTGTTCTTCAAAGTCAAGATGGCTATTAATACTAATATTCCATACCTCCTTTCAGGGAATATTTTTGGTTTCAGTTGAATTAATATAGGAAGGGATGACTGCTGTCTGTGATGGATTATTTCTGTTGTTTAATTATTTATGTTCTGCATTTTAGGATATTTAGACTACAAGCCGCCTGGAATTCATTGACTAAAGGAGCACTTTTTTGCAGAAATCAATCAATTGATCAATCAATTATGCACTCAGATGTTACAGATTTAGTTCTGCAACCTCAGAAGAAAGCCCAAACTGCAAGTCATGGCATTCAACAAGAGGTTCTATATCTTCTCTCGAGATTGAAGACCAAGTGCACCTCCTTCCTTCCTTCCTTCCTTCCTTCCTTCCTTCCTTCCTTCCTTCCTTCCTTCCTTCCTTCCTTCCTTCCTCTCTCTCACTCTTTCTTTCTTTTTCATAATATTTTTACTAAATTTCAAAATCAAGTATTAATACCAGTATACATCCTAGAATTAAAGGGAAAGGGAATAACAAAGCAAATTAAAACTGATAAAATAGATATGCATCAAACAATTTTTAAAACAAACATGACCTCTGACTTTCTTTTAATCCAGAGAAATAATAGTTCAATAACCTCTCTCTAAATTTAAACCAATAATATCGTTCTTTAAAATATTTTAAAGTAATAATCATCAACATTCTTTTTTTAAAAAAAGTCCTTTCCTCTTTCCAACAGTCCTAGAGCCAAAGGTAGTTCTAGATGAAACAGAAGTGTCTGAAATGGTATAAGATTTCCCACTTGAGCAGAGTAGAAAATGTCCAAGGTCCCTTCCAACTTTGCTTTTCTGTTATGCTTGAAAAATCAGATCCTTTACCCAGAGTGCAGGCCCAGTAAAACCACACCAGATTCGGGGAAAGGACTAGGATTTATTTGTAAATAAAAGGTTGCCCAGAAGCAAGCTCCAAAATGGGCAGAAAACCCCTTTTTATACTTTTTAGCAGTGTGCTTTACTATAATCCCATCATGAGAAACAACTCTCGTTACTGAGAATGTTACTGTAACTATTTAGATCAACTATTGCCATTGACCATGCCAGCCAAAAACTCCAAACCTAAACAAAAGAAAAATATCTCTACCAATGACCTCCCAGACTCCTGCACATATTACAGATGTCTTGAAACCATCAATGAAAACAAAATTAACATCAAATGCCACCTATGCGACAATCAAGCCCACCCTGCCTGCTTAAATGCAAAAAAAAGCCTAGCTGATATGGTTAAAAATTCAGATACATTCTTTTATCTATGTCCATCATGTTTTCCTAAGCTAAACAAACTGAGTACCCTGCCTGACAGAGTTGAAAACATAGAATCACTCATTCACTCAATAGAAGAATGCTTAGCAACACTTTTTGAAACAACTATACAAGCAAGCCTAATCTCTCTTGGAAAAAAATACAGCATAGGTAAGTTATTACCTATCAGCTCAAAATCAAATCCCACAACTACCACAACCACTACCTCAACTACAATCACAACTACAACCCAAAATAACCACCAAACCACAGCCACAAACAATTGCTATCCCATCAAATAATTCCACAAATAATATCCCCTTACTCATCAGAAACATCACGGAACATGAACAGAAACGTCCATGTGGCATCTTATTTGGTCTCGAAGACACCAACGAATCAGACAACATCACCAAAGTTCACAATATCATAAGCAACTCAAATACAAGAAACATCTTTCCTGAAGATATCATTGAAATAACCAGAGATGGCCCTGAGTACAAATACAATGATGGCTCTGTGGCTCCAAGATTTTGTAGACTTGTTTGCAAAAATGAGTCCAGCAAACATATATATATTCATTCATACAATAAACGCCATTGCAAAATCCAATCCCACCCATAAAAAACTTCGCTCAAGACCAGACTTATCCACACTTCAAAGAATCCTGTGAATTCTGCGCAGAACTCAAAAACCATCTAGACAATGGAGAAAAGGACCTCTACATTGACTACCGTCCTGATTGCATCAAAAGAAAGTCACACAACCCACAACTCCGTATCTAACCCCATCCCATCCAATCCAACATCACTCAAAACTAGGCACTCACGCCCCTAACTACCTCTATTCCAACCACAACTGGCCTTCAATGCAAGCTACTCAATGCAAGAAGCCTTGTAAATAAAATACCTGAATTTCTTCTCTTACTAAATATGGCTAAATTCGACATTATATTTGTCTGTGAAACATGGCTCAATGCATCTCTTCCTGACTCCGTTACCATAGTAAGAGACTATCATGTTTACCGATCAGATCGTGAAATCCGTAGAGGAAGTGGTGTTTATATCTTCTATAAAAAGTCCCTACATCTAAAAGACATCCAAGTTATCCAGGAGCTTGCTATTCCTGAGACCATCGTCTGTGAACTGTCCTTAAATATCACATTTCGGTTCTTACTATGTTACAGAGCCCCTAATTATGACATCGAACATGCAAACAAGCTAAATACACTACTAACATGGGAAGCATCCTGCCCACATGCTTTTATCTTTCTTGGTGACTTCAATCTATCTCATATTAACTGGACCCTTAACAAAAGTACAACTGAACCCACACATGCAACCTTCTACAATGCAGTAACAAATCTGGGACTAGAACAACTAGGAACCAACAACACTAGACTTAACAACTGCCTCGATCTCATCTTCTGCAATAATTTGAATTCAATTTATGGAATACAAATTAAAGAACCCTTTTCCAACAGTGACCACAACATGATTGACTTTCATCTCAACATACGTCCACACAAAAATCATCATAATGATGGAATCCCCAATTATAACTTCAAAAAAGGCAACTATGATCTTATAAACAACAATCTCTCATCCCTTGATTGGCTATTTCTATTCACTGGATGCAATACTGTAGAAGACCATTACAACATATTTTTACCTGAAGTCAAAAGAGTCATCAAACTATATGCACCAATAACAACTCCCAAAACCAGAAAAAACAAATTACCCATAACAATAAGGAAGCTTCAATCCAAAAAGAAATCACTTTGGTGGAAAAACAAATCTGGTCATGTTGCCAACTTCAAAAGCTGATACAAAAATGTATGCCACCAGTTAAAAACTGAATGCACCAATTATCACATTAAACAAGAAGAAAACCTTCTTGGTGGCACCAATTCCACCCACACTTTCTACAATTTTGTAAACAACAAACTAAAAGATTCAAGGTGCATTCCACCCGTGAAAGGACCTAATGGTAAAGACTGCAATGACAACACCATTAAAGCCAACCCCTTTAACACATTCTTTGGCTCAGTATTTGTAAACATCAATGGATCATGCCCAGTATTTCCTACTTGAACCACAGACAACTACAATGATCTAATACATATCGATTTTACAGAAGACAATGTTGAAAAAGCACTACACAATCTAAAACCATCTCTTTCTATTGGACCGGACAGAATATGTACCTACTTCTTTAAAAAGCTACCTACTGCCATAGCCGAACCTCTAAGCATAATCTTTGAAAAATCTTTCAGGACCAGCTCCTTGCCAAAACTATGGTCACAAGCCACAGTCACCCCCATCTTCAAAAAGGGAGACCCCAGCCTAGTTGAAAATTACAGACCAATCTCTTTATGCTGCGTCACCTGTAAAGTCATGGAATCAATTATTAACCAATTCATCATCTTCCACAGAGACAAACAACCTACTCTTGAATAAACAATTTAGTTTCAGAAAAAAACTATCCTGTAATCTGCAACTCTTACACTGTAAACACATATGGACTATACAACTCGATCAGGGCAAAGCAATAGACAGAATCTACAGCCTTTGATTCAATGGTACACGACAAACTACTCCTAAAACTAAAATCTTACAGTATCTCTGGACACCTGCATAACTGGATAGAAGCATTCCTGTCAAACAGACAACAAATGGTCAAAATTGGGAGTGTCCTATCAAAATCTGCACCTGTCAACAGTGGTGTCTCCCAAGGCAGTGTTCTAGGACCAATTCTTCATACTCTACATAAATTACCTCTGTGATCATATTAAGAACAACTGTGTTCTCTTCGCTGATGATGTAAAGCTATTCAACTCCACAAACAATACTGCTACCCTTCAAAAAGACCTTGAATAGTCAGAATATCAGAATAGTCAAACAAATGACAACTTCAAATCTTAACAAATAAATGCTCTGTCTTACATATTGGCAAAAAAAATATCAGAAAATAAAATACAGGATGAATAGTCAAGACCTTGCTGATGATCCAAACTCTGTCAAGGATCTAGGAGTACTCATCTCTAATGATCTAAGTGCTAGAGCCCACTGTAACTACATAGCCAAAAAGGCACTAAGAGTTGTTAACCTAATCTTACGTAGCTTTTTCTCTGGTAATATTACACTAATAACTAGAGCATACAAAACATTTGCTAGACCAATACTTGAATACAGCTCATCAGTCTGGAACCCACGTTACGTAACTGATATTAACACAGTTGAGAAAGTCCAGAAATATTTCACAAGAAGAATTCTCCACTCCTCTACTCGTTGCAGAGTACTTTATGCCACCAGACTTGAAATTCTAGACCTAGAAAACCTAGAACTATGCTGCCTTTGGTCCAATCTAACTATAGTTTATAAAATCATACATTGCAATGTCCTACCTGTCAATGAATACTTCAGCTTCAACCATAACAATACAAGAGCAAACAATAGATACAAACTCAAAGTTAATCGCACCAAACTTGATTTCAGGAAATACAACTTCAGCAACAGAATGGTCAATGTCTGGAATACTCTACCTGACTCTGTGGTTTCTTCCCCAAACCCCAAAAACTTTAACCTTAGACTGTCTACTATTGACCTCACCCCTTTCCTAAGAGGGCCATGCATAAGCACACCAACGTGCCTACTGTCCCTGTCCTATTGTTTCTTTTATTTTTTATTTTTCTTATATTTATCCATGTATTCATAACTATGTTTTTACTTATACCTATTATCTTGTAAGCAATTGACAAACCAAATAAATAAAATAAATAAAAACTAAAAGCAAAAATATATTCCAAAGCTTTCTTCTTATTGATGATATTTCTACACTAACAAACATTCCTAAGTAACTTGGTACCAAGGTCTTATCTATCATATTAACCAGCAGGCATTCCTAAGTACAAAGACTGGTAGTCTGGTTTGGACTACTCGTAGTGTTATATATTGAATACACATAGTTGTGTTAAGCCCTGCTAAAGTGAAAATAACCTTTAGATCAGTGGTGGGATACAAATGTTTTTACAACTGGTTCTGTGGGCGTGGCTTAGTGGGTGTGGCAGGGGAAGGGTACTGTAAAATCTCCAATCAGAGGTGGTATTTACCGGTTCTCCAAACTACTCAAAGTTTCCTCTACCGGTTCTCCAGAACTGGTCAGAACCTGCTGAATACCACCTCTGCTTTAGATGACCCTAACTGTTAACTCCAACTGTTTTGGAGGGAAATTTAGAACATTTATATTTGGGCAGGGTTTTTCTTTTTGGTTAAGGCACTGTGGGTCCAGAGTATAAATTACAGGCAATTGCCTGCTGTTCCTCAGTTCCTGTTTTGAGTCAATAAATGCTGTTTGTATTTAAGCTGGTCTGCTTCTTGCCAACTGAAGCTTACCACACATTACATAGGAACAAAACATCATAGCTATACTTCTGTGGTAAATAATAAGGAGTGCGTGAATTGAAGGGGTTGATCAATACATACAATATGTAAATAAAAAGATGGATCGAAATGGGCTGAAATGGACTTCAAGAGGGAAACCCTCCCTTCCTCAAGCAACTTTTCTGGCTCAAGGGGGAGGCATTGAGGAGGACTCCAGCAGGAGGCTTCCATGTAGGAGTAAGTTGTAGGAGACAGAAATGTACAACTTGGGAAGTGATCTTTGCAGTGCACCCTGAAAGGCAGGCAATGTTCCTATTGCCTAGCTACCCAGCTGTCACTACACCCACATGTTTTTTTTTTCTTTTAACTCACGGCCCTCTTCTCAATAAAGGGCCTATAAGGAGCCATTTTATTTTGCCATACTTCTGAGTGCACTTTTCTCTCTTTGTTACACAAACACAAATCGGAAAGCCTTCACCAAGTCAGGTGCCATTGTTACTGTATGCAGAGGCCCCCTGCTCTGAAAATGGTGAGTGTATCAGTGGCCAAGTATGATCTTGTCAGGCCCAAGGAAACAAGAACAATGCAAGGAATTACTACAAAGTAGTTTCTTTGTTGTTGCTCGCTGATAGACAGAAATCTTGCCAAACTAAAGTACTTATCTGCATACATACCACTAGATATGCCCTGTGAACTGCCACTCACTTTGACCCTTTTCTCGCATACCAAATAATTTTTGTCTCTGCTCACTGTGACAGAGCTATTCTGGCCTACATTCTTTCCCCCATATTTGTTATGTACCATGGACAAATGTCTCCCAGCATACCCTTTCCTAAGACCTTGTAAACTTGCCTTCCATTAAAAATTAAACCTGGTTTGTAATCAGGAGAAAAATTACAACATGAAGATTTCTGCAGATTAACGTATCTAAAAGTCTAACAAATGTATTATGGCTTTTTTCTCCCAACTGCAGGCCACTTCATCAAATGCATATTTTTATCCATATCCATATGGAGTGTATCCTGCTATTTACTGTTATTATTTTTTATTTCAGCTCTATCTTTCTATCTATTTGACAGAATACATGTATATCTATATTTAGGTCCTGAGGCAGAGGGTGGGAGTATAATAAAAGGAGATGTCAAAGAGAAATGAAGTGGAAGGGGACTAAACAAAGGAGTATGTATAGCAGCACTGATTTTCAGATAAACTCTTGTTTTCAGGAACCCCTAGTGCCATTTTATTTCCTGGTTCTTTTTTAGATTTAGCTTCAGCACAGACTGGTTTCCTGCCACACACATTTCCTCCTACCCCTGCCAGATGGTGGAAGAATGATAAATTATATCCACCCATAGCCTATACGTTTTTGGACACTGGAACAGAATCATGATGATCAACTACCCTTTTTTAAGGCCTTAAATAGCATTGACACTGGAATTCACAGGACTTTCCATTTATGTATTTAAGAGATATCTTAACTAGTTTCTCCAAAACCTTTTATTCTCTCAAACAGTGGTGTCCATATAGGGAGGGCCAAAACCAAACAAGATGGTGGTTGTAGCACCGCAATGCAAGCCCTATTCCCTTTTGTAGGTGCATCATTCAAAGGTGGTATGTTTTCATATATATAATCATATACAAAACATTGCTCTCAAATAATTGTCTGTATCTGTGGGATTTTCATGTTTAGGATTGGCTCATGCTAATAAATAAATTAATAGCGAAGACTAGTCTAGAAAGGCATAAAGTCAGCTAGGATGATAAGGAAGCAATAAATACAGATTACAGAACATTGGTTTGGTAAGAGCTTCAATAGCTTCCAGTATAACATAAGCTGGCTAAATGGTGGTATTCATGGTTATTTCCTAACCCATCTCGTAGCAATAGAAAAGCTGTTATCAGTTCATGAGTCCAGGCAATAATGGAGGGAAACCTCCCCCAACCCCTCAAGGGTCAATTTAGTGACCAATCAGGATTACAGATGTGGCCACGTGATATGAACTACATTTCCCAGGATACCTTTAACTACATTTACCATGATGCATTTTCTTAAGGGGACAGCTCACAATTCCTAAGTAATTCCCATAGACCGGCTGGGACAGCACATCTAGCCTTTCTCAACCTAAAAGTCTCTAGAACTGTTCACAAAGTCTACACAGAATCCATAGTCATCACTGCAGTGCAATAAGATGGGGTAAATGTTAAAAAGGCCAAGTATCATGAAAGAAATGGGATGGTTCTTCAGCCATTCACACAAATTTCAAGATATTAGTCTCAAAATAGTTGTATAGCTAATCAGTTCCAGTTTACAAATCTAGCTTTACCTAAGGTTGCGGACTTGCTCCAAATTTTAGTATTCCAGGCAGAAGTGGTATCAACAGGTTCTGACCAGTTCTGGAGAACCAGGAGCGGAAATTTTGAGTAGTTCAGAGAACCAGCAAATGCCACCTCTGACTGGAGATTTTACAGTATCCTTCCCCTGCCACGCCCACCAAGCCACACCCACAGAAGCACTGGTTCGAGTTCTTCAATGCCTCAAATTGCTCAGAATAGTGGAAATTGATGTCCTGAGGACATTAAGCTTGTGAGAGACTCCACTACTCCAATGCTTATTGTATTGCTACAGATTCAGAGTTTAAACATACTTCCTGCAACCAGCAATCAGTGCATCTTCCCACGCCATCTTCAGATGTCACTGTATAGATTCTGGTGATGCCTTGGGGAAACGAAGATTGCTCTTCTTTGGTTATAAGGCTAGCTTTCAGAACACCTTATCACTGGTTTTGCAAATGGTTTACAATATACTAAGTTTCACAAGATTTAAAATATCATTTGTCTAAGGGAGATAACTAGTAAAACGTGAGTTTGGCCTAAAAAGGAGGAGACATGGAACCAGAGCAAAGTTATAAAATAATACTGTGATATTACTGTGATAATATAATACTGCAATACAAGAAATCGCAGATAAAGCAGATCTTTCCTCCATTCAACTTGCTACTGCTTTCAGGATTTTCTGGTAGAAAATATTTGGAAAGGCAAGGAATGGAATTTGGGACCTTCTGGATGCAAAAAATGTATTCAATCATCAGAACCCTCTGAAGTCCCATTTCTATGGATTCTTCATTTATCAGCTGCCTAGCTCAAGGGAATAGCAAGCACATTATTTTCTCTGAAGGCTGCAGTAAGCTTAAAAGTCTAACAAATGAGTCAGTCTTGACTTCTGGACACTGCCTGGACTAGTTAGTCCCTGCAGTTTTCTTGGCAAGATTTTTCAGAAGTATTTTGCCATTGTCTCATTCCTAGGAGTGAGAGAGAATGACTGGTCCAGAGTCACCCAGCTGGCTTTGTACTTAAGGTAGGGCTAGAACCAGTGGTGGTATGCTGCCGATTCGTTTCAGTTCAACCGAACCGGTAGCAAAAAATTCCTACCGGTTCGGCCGAACCAATAGTAGAAAAAGCCTCCCAGGATGAGCTGAGAGGAGAGGAAAAAGCCTCTGATGATCAGCTGAGGGGAGAAAGAAGAGAAAAGCACAGGATTGGCACTGCCACCTGCCCCTGCGCTTTTCCCTTCTTTATTCTCTCAGCTGATTGGCACTGCAGGCCTCAGCTGGTGTGGGGAAAGCTCAGGGCTGGGATTCAAATTTCTTAACAACCGGTTCTGTGAGCATGGCCTAATTTGTGGGTATGGCTTGGTGGTCATGTGACTGGCTGGGCATGGCCTGTATGTAAATATTATAAATATATATCTGTAAAGATTGAATTTTTTAATTTTTAAAAAAGAGCAGCTTTTACCCCAAATCAAGCAAAGCAGGCAGGCAGATTGAGCTGCTTGCAGAATCACAGCTTCACTCCCAGATCTGCCTTTCTGCAATCTGCTGCCTGAGTCTGCACTGAAAAACAGAAGCTTCAATCCTAAGGAAGGTTCAGCTCTGCTCTCAGGCCACTTCTCCCTCCCCCAACCTCCTGAATACCACCCCTGACTGGGCCTCAGGGAAGCTTCTTGGGTGGGGTGGGTGGGAAGGGGAGGGGCCAGCCAGTGGTGTGATTTGCTGGTTCTCCGAACTGTGCAGAATCGTAACAACCGATTCTATAGAACTGGTCCAAACTGGTAGAATCCCACCCCTGGGAAAGTTGCGCGCACGTGTTAAATGCGTATGCATGCAATTGCCGAACCGGTAGTGGAACAGATAGGATCCCACTGCTGACCAGAACTCACCATCTCCTGGTTTCTATCCTGGTGCTTTAACCACTATGCCAATGCTTGGAATTAATTTTCCACCCCACCCGAATCTATGTTTATCTTCAAGGTGCCACAGAATTTTCCCAGTTCTAAGAAGAGTAAGTTAATATTGGACAAACTTTGGCTATTTCTTTTCTGAAAACCTTGCCTGCATGAAATATAAGTAGTCCTCAACTTACGGCCACAACTCATTTCTGTTGTTAAATGAGAAATTTGTTAAGTGAACCTTGCCCCATTTTATGACTTTTCTTGCCACAGTTGTTAAGGGAATCATGACGGTTGATAAGTTAGTAACCCGATTTTTAGTACGGGAACCTGGTTTCTCCGTTGACTTTGCTGGTCAGAAGGTTGCAAAAGGGGATCCTATGACCTTGAGACACTGCAACGGTCATAAATCTGAACCAGTGGCCAAGTGTCTAAATTTTAGCCACATGACCATGGGGTTGTTGCAAAGGTCGTAACTGTGCAAAACGGTCCCAAGTCACTTTTTTCTGTGCCGTTGTAACTTTGAATGGTCACTAAATGAACTGTTGTAAGTTGAGGACTTCCTGTATATTTTAAAAATCCACTTATTCAGTGTGCTAAGCCATTGAAATAAACACACTAAAAGAATTCATTAGACATTGGAATAAAATACCATTGGATAGCCATGGTTATCCTTGGGCGTGATGAAGAGACTGCTCATCATTTTCCAGGCTTAAAAAATGGCAAATCTTTGGGAAACCAGATCTCAACCATGGCAGATAATATATTATAAAGACAGCCTCTCATCTGATGAATTCTAATGCTGTCGGTGTCAGGCTACGCACAGACAGCAGAGCAAGAACCATTTCCCTGATAATTTCATGAAGCTGCAGCGATTCCACTGAGGTGTTTTTTTTTTTACTTCAACTGCTTTATCATAATACTCTGAGACAAGTACCTCCCCCACCCCACAAAAATCAATGCTTAGGGACCTACATCTATCACAACTTCTACAAAAACCCAGTGCTAATATCTGGGTGAAGGCAGTCACTCTAATTGCCTGGCTTCCTGGCACAGCTTACAGGCACCCGAAGCTGTACAGTGACATTAAAATAGATTTTCAGCCCTTTGCTCAATGCATCATCCACAGCTAAGAAAATAAATCAACCCTTCAAACTAATGCTGTTACTACTATAAAGAGGTCAGCCTGATAGTATACTATGGCTCACCTCCTCCTATTTTAAGGATTCCCAAAGCCTGACTCAGAAGAAAGGAACTCCAGGATCACGTTCTGTGGTCAAACCCCACGTAGCTGGCTCAATCAAGCAGGTAACAACAATTGGATTTCAGGAAAGTATCTTTAACTCTAGTCGGAGGTAAAGACAGAATCTTGGAAACCATAAGAATAAACTCAGTTGTAGTGAGTATCCCCTAAAGGCATCCTACCACACCTCATTTGAGTTCCTGTCCCAAAGGGACCCTACTTTAGGATTCTTTAAAGGAACAGCCAATTTTCATTTCATGGAATCCGTGAAGAACTCTTGACAGCATCGCTAAGAATGGGGATTACTTCAAACATTACAATATTTGGCAGATTTGAAGAAACTCTCTCCTTTCCTTTTGTAATGTTTAAGCTACTCGTTGCATCTCATTTGATTGACATGGGTTTGCTTATGAAAATTCCTTTTACTGATTCATTTCAGGTGAACCATACTGCTTCCAGGTAGGCTAAATGCACCAATTCCTAATCCCCCATTCCTTTTAAGGCTGTCAGAAACTCAGAAGAGGTCTGTGAGGCTGCTCGTAAGAAGGCTGCCCTGCTCCTCTTCACAAGAAATACCTGGCTCAGGAGNTTTTCCCAAGATGGTCAAGCGGCGGTCCGTAATGGCCGCCACAAAGAAGCTGACAGCTGGGCAAGACTGAGCAGGAGGAAGAGGAGAGAAAGTTTCTAAGAGAAAGTTTTTTTGGCTGATCCAGGACTTTCAGAGGCATTCAACCCTGAGAACTATGTCTTTTGGGAAAATAGAGTTTCCAGAGGAGAATTTTAAGTGGCAAAATTGAGTGCTGAAAGGAAAGTTTACTCTCCTTCCCTACGGAATCAACAAATGGCCATTGAAGAAAC
>BHEV01004829.1:0-15497 GCA_004319985.1 Emydocephalus ijimae | reverse complement strand
CCCCAACTGAACAGAACACGCCTCCAGCCAATCAGAACACAGCCAACCCTCCACCCAATCAGAACACAGCCAAGCCCCCAGGAATCACTACNACATTTTAAATAATACATTTTGAACTAAAAAAGTAAAAAAGAGAAAAAAAATAAAGTTATGATAACATTAAGAGAATAACAAATTAAACTCTATCATTAATACTACAACAATAAGTTTAATAGCCAATAAACTCTATATTTTAAACATTCCATTTAATATTTTATTAAAATATTTTAATATTTCAATATTTTATTAGTTCTTATAAAATTCTAATTTTCTATTTCTAATACAAGTATAACAATACTATCTCATGTACTTTTGCAGAATCAAATTATAGATTACCCTTTGTCCCTAAAAAAAAATTTCTTTTTCCCATCTTGTTTTATACCTTTGTGGCTTTTTTCCCCTTTTCCCTTCCTTTCTTATCCCACTTAGTCTTTTTACCCTCCCCCTCTCCTAACCTCCACCTTTTTAGCTTCCCCTCTCTGTTGTATTCCTCTTTTCTTTTGTTTTCTAACATTGTATTGATTTTGCATCTCATTTTGATCTTTCTTGGGTGTTTTTTTTTTGACCTTAAGTCCTTCATTTTCCTTCCTCTCTTTCTCTTTTCTTTCTTCATCTGATTTTTTTAATTCATTAAAAATTTCTTCTTCTTCTTCTTCTTCTTCTTCTTCTTCTTCTTCTTCTTCTTCTTCTTCTTCTTCTTCTTCTTCTTCTTCTTCCTCCTACTCCTCTGCTTCCTCCATTTGTTGTTGTATTTGCTGGTAAGTAGCAAGTGCCATTTCTAAAAAATGAAAGGTATCTCCCAAAGAATTCTTTCTTTCTTTCTTTCTTTCTTTCTTTATTTTTCCATATTCCTTTCTTAGTTCATCAATAGATAAAGCCATTATAAACCTTTCTTCTTCTTCTTTTTCCCTCTTCTTCTTCTTAAAACAACCAAGATGTTTCAAAACTTAAAAGACAGTTCCCCAAAGTCCCAGAGTCATCAAGCATCCAAACAGTGCAGAAAGTTCTTTCCTTTATGGGGTAATATCAATTAAGAAAAAAAAAACCAGTCTGTAGTTTAAAGCCTTATTACAGTTAAAATCTTCAAGGCATCTCCTCCAACAAGATCTTAATATAGGTGGGGTTTTTTTTGTCCTCTCCCTTCCCACTTATAACAAAGAGCTTTAAATTTTACCTTCTTTAGAAAAGCAGTTTTTTCAGTGCCATTTGCTAAGTCCGTAGAGAAGGAGAGTAAACTTTCCCTTTCAGCACCTCCATTCGCCGCCTTTAGAATCTCCTCTGGAAACAATGTATCATTCAAAAAATCGTGATTTTCAGGATATTAGATATTTCTTGAAGTCCCGGTAGCCAAAGAACTTTCACTTCAAAACTTTCTCCTTCTTCCTCCTGCACATTCTTATCCAGTTACCGGCTTCTTTGTGGCGGCCATTACTGACCGCCGCTCCACCGTCTTGAGAAAAGGAGGTTTTGCCGGGTGGGAAGGGGGTCTGCGACACCCCCAAGCCCCTATCCAGCTACAGGGTAGGGCTCAGTCCTGCTTCAGTGAAAGCAGCAGCCAATTTAATGGTAGGCTTTGTTTTCAATGAAATAAAATTCATTGTAAAAACCAAACAGAATGGCTGACACATGCAACAACCTCTGTTACTGATGACTAGCAGAAACAGATTAGCAAAGACTGCCTTCTTGGTAGGTTGGGACAACAAAGGACAATGTCATACATTCCCACCCACCCACCCCCCCGAGAAATCATCAGTGGTCTGTACTTGTGCTGGGATAGGCAGCTGATATGGATCATCCCTAAATACAACCAGTGCTAAATATCATTTAATGGAAGGGAAAGCTAAGTAGAAATAGTTGCACTTGAGTGGGAATTCCTGAAAAAAGGATACTTTAAGCACAATTAAAACATTTGCAGTGAAGAAAATAATCGAAGGCTGCAGAAGAAGCCAATATGGCAAAATGAAACAGAACAGAACAAAAATTAGTGAAGATCTAGAACCTCATCCCAAACACCAACATAGAGACATATACAGAAAATAGAAAGAGGAACAACAAGGCCAAATGGCATTAAGATCTGCTTGCATGTGTGCAGCTATTTAGAGGTCTTTGGATCTGGTTTTTCCATTGTGTTCCATAAGACACCTGAAACTTTAACATATATGGAAAAACCATATGCAGCTGAGTTATATTCATCGTGCTAATATCCCAGTGACCAACAGATGAATTATGAAGGTTATGCCTTAAGGACTAAGTTTACTATCCTGAATAATTAGCTATAAAATAATGGATATCTTCTTTGTTCTGTGGCACAACAAATCACTACCAATTGTTTCTGAACAATTAGGAAGCTTGACATAACAATATTCTGTAGTTGCAGGGAAGAGAAGTAAACACATATATTGAGAATGATGGCATTGATTCTGTCCAGTGACCCAGTGAGAAATGTTTTGTAGTACCAAAGTGGATAACCATAATTTGTAATGAGCCAATAAATATTACCCTTTCTCTATTGTTTCAGTATTGTCCAGAGGGCACTATTTCCATGAAAGAATATTTCCAGTAATCTTCTCTGTTTGCTAGAATATTTATGGGAACTGAATATAATATCAGGCCAAACAAAAGAAAGATTAATTGGGTAATACCTCCTCCCAAAGGATACTAGTACAGATATCTCATTTCATTCACTGTGTTCAAATGCCAACCTTACATCTCCTACACCTTTTTCATGCAGATATAAGCCATATTATCAGAGAGAACCAGATGGTTAATGCAATGCAGAAGGCAAAGATGCTGGTACAATGCATAAAGGTCATGTCCATGGTAGTGTCTAAACATGAATAGTTGTGCTTTGTATTGCAAGGCGGGACTTGCAATTATAGGCAGACTTATGCCTTAGGTACCACCTAAGGGTGGGAGTGTAGCACAATCAAAACTCTACTTTTATAGCCATTCTCAATAAAATTAACTTTTAGATGTCTTGTAGAATTAATTTTCTAGTCAGATCTACCTGATGAAACTGATATGAGCCATATGTGACTTTCCAACTTCCCGTCATGCAATTTTTATCATTTTCTGGAATTTTCTTAAAATAGAAGACCTACATTAATAGGATCACAACATTGTGAAAAAGCAAGAAAGTGGGAAGTCATTTCTTTTTCATGTCTCCCATTGTTTCTGTTGGGATGGATTTCACGCTATCAATTCCTGGGCTGGCATAGCTTAATACTCTGGGCATCCTGGGAGAATTTATAGGACTTAACTTCATAGATAGACAGGCAGGCAGACAGGCAGACAGATAGATAAAGAGATAGAGTTAGATGGTAGAGATAGAGATAGGAGAGAGAGATAAATGATAGATAGATAGATAAATGATAGATAGATAGATAGATAGATAGATAGATAGATAGATAGATAGATAGATAGATAGATAGATGAGACATGGACAGATGAGAGAGGATAGATAGATTATAGAGATAGGAGTGATAGGGAGATGAGAGATAGATAGATAAATGATAGAGATAGGCAGATGATAGATAGATAGCGCGCGCGCATGCGCGCGAGAGAAATAGCTATAGTACTTAGACTTAGTGCTTTACAGCCCTCTCTAAGTGGTTTACAGAGTCAGCATATTGCCACCAACAATTTTGGGTCCTCATTTTAGCCACCTCAGAAGGATGGAAGGCTGAGTCAACCTTGAGACTGGTGGGATTTGAACTGCCAAATTGCAGGCAGCCGACAGTCAGCAGAAGTAGCCTGCAGTGCTGCATTCTAACCACTACACCACTGAGGCTCAGTGATAGAACAAAATGGCAAAACAACTAATAAAAACAACTAATGAAAATTAAATCATACTCAGTTGCCCTGAATATACACAGTACAAGTACACACATAGCATTCCTCCCTTATTTGGCTTTTTTTCTAAACTAAACCAAATACATTTTATGCTATGTAGGTTTCAACCTTGATTAAGTGATTGACATGGCAGCCAGTGAATCTAATGTATTTGGCTACAGCCATTTAAGAAAACTAGTTTTCTCTGTTGTACACTGCATGGGATAGCTTAAATTTATCAGCTATACATGAACAGAGTTTGATTTTTTAAAAAAACCCTCTCTCTCCCTCTCTCTCCCCGTCTCTTTTTCTCTCCCTCTCCCTCTCCCTCTCCCTCTCCCTCTCTTTCCTTCCCCCCCCCTCTCATTTGTGTATTCCAACTCATGGTTTTCAGGAATGCTACATGCCTTCTGTTTTTTCACAGTTTGCTTTGTTTGACTAGATGGATGAAACATTACTCATACAATTTCAGATTGAAACTAGCTTGAATTTGTATAGTCTCAAAAGACCCTCTTAAAGTATCTTACAGAATGGGCAAATGTTAGCCCTTTGGGACAGCAGCACTGACAGACATTTTATCATTAATAACAGACTTCAGACTAATGCAACAGCCTAGTTGGTAGTTACAATTGTTGCAGCTTCACAGATGTAGCATAGATAGCAAAAATAAATTCTGATTCTAGGATTACCAAAAGATAAGCAAGTATTAATTTGTACATTCAAAAAACAAGAATTTAGATGCTGTAGAATGAATTAAGATGAAAACACAAAAGAAAAGCTCTTGACCTAAGGTTAAGAATGTTGTAACTCAAAGTGTTGGCTTTGTTTATATATTTTTTTCATTAGTGTCATTTTTCAGTGTTTTAGAATTTAAGCTCTCATATTGTTGCTATCACTTATTATCAGCCATAAGTCCGTGTAAAAATGCTTCCATTGAGATATTATTAAAGAAGCAAGAACAATTATAACCTAATAAAAGATAAAAAGCTTTCTATGTTTCCAGAAAGCACTTAGGAATCAAAGAACCTTGAGCAAGACATGACTTCTTTTCATGCAATTTCAATAAGGGCTTTTACATTATGTACATTAGAGTACATCTCCTTTCGGAAATCATGCATTTTCCCATAGAGAAAATGTGTAAGTACAATTTTGGATGGAAGACAAGGCACTATGAATTGTTGCTGTTGATTCTTTCCTTTTTTAACAGTGGAAGTCATCACAGCTAAAGTAATCCGATGATAAATTTTTACCATTGAAAACAGTCTGTTTTGAACAGTAAAAGAAATGGCCAGAGCAAGAATCACAAAATATTTCAGCACTCTGAAAAACATTTATTTTATATAATTAACTGCAGATCAGGGTAACCCTTACATCTCATTGCCTTGTTATTTTCTTGTTATTTGCTTGCGAAGAGTTTGTATAAATTTATCTGAAGCATGCCAAATTTCCATATACCTAGGTTTATATTATACATGCATCTTTATAAAAGGAAAAGTTACATATAAAAAGAGCATTTACCCAGAATACATGTTTGCCTGTCATTCTTGCTTGAAGATAGTACAGATCACTCTGATCTGTATAGTGATCATTGATCACTATATTACAGATACAGAGGCTTTTAAGAATATTAACTACAATCAGATGGGGATTAAATGGTGACTGGACAGCCCATGACCCATTGAGTCAGGGTTTCAGAAATTTTTTTTACTTACCCAAACAGAGAAACAGAATGACAATGGATGGGCAAAAATTCAGTGGGAGAGGCAGCAATTTCATATATCCTGAGTTTTCTCAGTGGGAAGTTGGCAGTGATAATTGGAAACCAACCTTCCTTCCTTCCTTCCTTCCTTCCTTCCTTCCTTCCTTCCTTCCTTCCTTCCTTCCTTCCTTCCTTCCTTCCTTCCTTCCTTCCTTCCTTCCTTCCTTCCCTACCTCTCTCTATCCCTTTGCAGTACAAGTTCCTCAAATTTCATTCCTTCAGAAGTAGTGGGTCCTGGCATTCTGTAAGTTAGCCAATGTATGATATTTTCATTAACAATTACAAAATATCAGACAAACACAAGAATTTGAGTAGTATATAGATAAATGTGTACCTAAAAGACAGTTAACAAAAAAATAAATAAATCACAGAAATAACTTTTCTCAAGTTTTTTTTGGGGGGGGGGGCATTTGGTCTACATCTGAACTCAGAAAGTGAAAGATAACTTGTTTGATTCAATAATGTGAAAGCAATAGTCAATTAGGATTCCGGGATACATGTTGTTCTTCACAGAAAACTTAGGTGGTAAATGCATCAGCACTCAAATATACAAAATAAGAATTTATCAGAAGGTCTTCTACCAGAAGGAAGATTTTTGAAGATTACAAGAAACTAACAATAAAAAAGTAGCAATAGTAATAGAACTTAGACTTATATATATATAATATATATATATTCACAGTGCTTTTACAGCCCTCTCTAAGCAGTTTACAGAGTCAGCATC
Source organism: Emydocephalus ijimae (assembly GCA_004319985.1). Lineage (NCBI taxonomy): Eukaryota > Metazoa > Chordata > Lepidosauria > Squamata > Elapidae > Emydocephalus > Emydocephalus ijimae. The sequence continues at coordinate 9,144 of BHEV01004829.1, read as the reverse complement.
TTGACCCCAACAATCTGGGTACTTTTTCTTTATGTATGTATCATTACAAATGTACCTTTTCTTTATGTCTACTGAGAGTATTTACACCAAGACAAATTCCTTGTGTGTCCAATCACACTTGGCCAACAAAGTATTCTATTCTATTTTACTGATCTCAGAAGGATGAAAGACTGAGTCAATCTTGAGGCAGTGAGACTTGAACTGCTGAACTGCTGGCAGTTGGCAGTTGAATTAACTTGCAATACTGCATTATAGCCACTTTGCCACCACGGCAAGCTTATGCATTATTATGCTTATGTATTATTCTTTTTCTATCAAACTGTTTCGGTTTCTCTGGAAAGAGAAATATTGAATGCTTAGAGCTTTTTGTGTGTGTGTGTGTGTGTGTGTGTGTCTGAAACAAAAACATAAATAAAAGAATATAAATAAAAAAAATGTGCTAAGTGTGACAACAAATTTGATAAAGTGTCCTGGCAACAGAAAACAGGCAAATACATTCAGGATATTTCTGTTTTATCTACCTCTACCGTTTGCATTATCTTTTTTTTTTAATTACTAAAATTGTATTCAAGGTAAAAAGTAAAAAATACACATCGTAAGAAATAAATAAAAAGTACCTGCCATTCATTTCAAATTTCAAATTTCAACTCAAATGGAAAAGTCTGATCATGGTCAGGTTGGTATCAAGGTCTCAAGGTGATCACAATTCTAAGTTCTGCTTCTTTTTTACAAGTTGCATTGCCACAAAACACAAGATAAGCAAGAAACAGGCATGCCAGCTCAACGATACCTGCCAGCTCATTTATTTCAATTCAGTTCAGTAATCATATTAGCCCTGAAAAGAAGTAATAGTGACAGAGTGGATACATTGAAGTAAAAGTCAACATTTTTCCTGGCTATGTTTAATACACAAGTTCAGAATGTATGGCAGACAGCTCAAAGGTGGAAGATGTCTTTGTGCAATAGACACTGACAAAATCTACTGTAGATGGCCTGCTAACAATCATGCAATCCAGAAATACTGCAATTATTGTAAATATTGCTGCTGATTCAAACTGTATAAGACAGCAGTCTCCAACTGATGGGCTGTGAGAAAATTTTGGTGGGCCGCAGAGAAATCTCACCCCAAGACACCCCCCCAAAGCAATTAATTCAGGCTGCACAGAAATACAAGGCTGCGCTGTCCACATGGCTTGCGGGAACCCTCCCTGCCCACTCACTCCTTACCCAGCAAACTTGTCTGCTAAGTTGCTATTTTTCCTTTTTCTGACCATCATCTGTTCTGCTGTGCCGGGAGATTTAGATTAGCTAGGAAGCAGGAAATGATTGGATTTCTTGCTTTCTAGCTAGTCTTTAGATCTTCGGCTCTGCTTTTAAGCATGGCTGAACCTCCCTTAGGACTGAAGGTTCTATTATTCAGTGCAGACTCAAGGCAAGCAAATTTGAGAGACTGAGCTAGCCGATGGCAGATAGATAGATCACTGAATGATTCTGTGAGCAACTCAATCTATCTGCCTGCTTTGCTGATTTTGGGTAAAAGTTGCTCTTTCTAAATAAAAAATTCAATATTTATAGAAATATTTATAGTATTTACATATAAGCCATGCCCAGCCAGTCACATGACCACCAAGCCACACCCACAAATTAGGCCATGCACACAGAATTGGTTTGTGGTTCCTGGGATTTAAAATTATGAGTTTCATGATCCCTGAGGTCCAAAAGATTGGTGACCCTTGGTATAAGAAGCTTTTCATAGGAATGTGGCAAGATTATACCAAGGTGAGATTCAAAGGAAATATTAAAAGACATTGAACATTCTTCACAAGTCATCAATTTTGTGGAGCTAACTGAAAATGTCTCTAAGCTGGCTCTAAAATAGAGATGTTTAATACTAAACTAAATTATTTGTCTGTATCCTGAATAGAAGTCATATTTAGATACAAGCTACTGCTGTTCACTGAAGCATTTGAAGTTGGTGCTGGTGTGAGAATGCATCATTTTTTCCCTGTTGTTTATATTATGCTGATATTTTCTTTGATTAACAAAGAGATGTTTTGGTTTTATTCAAATTTATGATTGACTGTATAGCCATTAGTAAAAGACATATCCAGAGATCCACTCTCACTCAAGCATGGAGTAAAAAAAAAAAGTGGTGTTCATTGTTTATGGGTGTTGGATATAATTATGCCATCTATAAAAATAGACCAAACAATTTTGCTTGTTGCCAGAAATCAATTCTTCATCAGTGAATTCCAGTCTTCATTTTCTTTTCATTTAAAAGTAATAAAAGATGTTTATTGATCATTATAAAATTAGCCCATACAGCTCTTCACAGTTGTTAAATCTCAAAGGGCTGTACATATAAAAAAAGAAGAAATCACTTTTATTGCTGAGATACATACTCTTACCAACTTGGATATATTTAATGATCACTTTATTAATGATCAATAGGCCTTCAGCAAACTATAATGCTGAGGCAGAAATCCTTAAACTAAAACAATTACAGATGCCAAAGATGAAAAGCTCAGATTGGTTCTCTGTTGATAATGTAGCCTATCTTGCAACATCCATGGAAAATGCATTTGATAAGCCCAGTCTTCTGGTTCATCTTGGGCCTCTGAATCTTAGTGATGATTAGGTTGGCATGGCCTTTTAGACTTTTCTGCTATGACTTTTGTGCCTTACTCATGAAGGTACTGGTATCAAGAGTAGATTCCACCGCCACTTGCTGTTTGCTTTTACTGAAATTCAGAGAAGAATAAAATTCCAGGGAGCCTGTTAGTTCAAACATATACAACAGTTGAAAGCAATGGATAAGAGCAACTGCAACCACAATTTCTATAGTCCGTCCTGCTGACATACAAACCCCTATTTTCAGGGGTGGGATTCTACCAGTTCATACCTATTTGCTAGAACTGGTTGTTAACATTCTAAGCAGTTTGGAGAACCAGTTGTTGGAAGAAATTACTGGCCTAATCGTGTAAGGAAGGCAGGAAGGAAACATTCTGGTGTTGCTTAACGAAACTGCCTCTCCGTTAACCCTTATTACATTCTTGGCAGGACTAGAATTCCTGTCTCTGGAACTTCTCTGGAGTTTTTTCCCACTCCTTTGCTGGTACTTTATTTGTGTGGAGTGACCATTCAAAGTTACAATGGCACTGAAAAAAGTGACTTATGACCATTTTTCACACTTACGACTGTTGCAGCATCCCCACAGTAATGAGAGGCCAGGCGAGGAGATGCGTGCCTCAATATGAGTGATATTGAGTTGGCCACACCCAGCCAATACCATGACCACCAAGGCATGTCCACCCAGTCATATGACCACCAAGCCACGCCCACCACCTAAGCCACACCCGCAGAACCGGTTGTTAAAAAATTTGAATCCCATCCCTGCCTGTTTTATTTACAAATTTTGTTGCTGTCTTATGTGTAAGGGGAATGGTGTAAGTTCATCATAGTGCTGATAAAAGTCCATGAAATCAGATTTTTGCTATGTATTTCATTTATTTGATAATGATATAAATGTTTACTATGGTGTGGATAGACTAGGAGCTGTCATTATGAATCTGTGGCTCAGATCTAAGGGTTTTATTTTTCATTGACTAGAGCAGTGATGCCTAACCTTTCCATCATTGTGTGCCGAAAGTGCATGCATGCATGTGCACACACATGCCTGCACCCATAATGCAACACACGCGTGACCCCGTGCACTCCATGTGCCTCTGTGCATGCACACATGGCCTCCCTGTGCACTGTGTGGCTCTGCACATGCACACGTGCCTTGCACGTGTGCCCCGTCCCCTGCACATGCGCAGCAGATATCCGACAATCAGCTAGCTGTCAGAAGTGGACATGTATGTGCAGTGCATCTATTCCAGGCAACGGCTCACGTGCCGGCATAAATGGCTCTGCATGCCACTTCTGGGACACGTGCCATAGGTTTGCCATCACGGGACTAGAGTAGCAGTGAAACCCAATATTTACAGTATGTGGGTGACTGAACAGCCTACTGTAGGAATCCTTCACCTCTGAAGCATGAAGAAGGAGCTAGAAAAGGTACTCTAAGCATTGCCTGCTTTATTACAGCCTGGCCAGTTTATCCAAAGGTCTTTTTCAAAAGGTAACTGGGCAAGGAAAAAACAAAGAATAAGATCCCTCTTTTTTTCTCTGAAGCAGTCACAGCAGCAATGTGTGTCATAATGCTAGAGTTGAATTTGTCCAGGCATCACCTTGTTCACAAACTTGCTGATCTTTCCAATGGTTCAAATGACCAATGCATGACACTACAGTTTCCTCTACAGAGTAGAAGTCATGCTACCTTTGTCAAATAGTGCTGGTGTCCCTTCACCTTTTATGATACAGATTTCCCAGATTAGTTATACCTGTTTCATTTTCATTATCACATTTTTCTTCTGTGGCACGCACCTTGCATTCCTTCTTGCTTTCTTGCTTACCTTTAGTAAACTATGCTTTTCCCAGACATAGTTCTCTGAATATTTTTCATTTTACTCCATTTTTGTAGGGTTCTCTTTTAATATGCATGAAACTGATAGGTATGAATCTGTGCCACAACAATAGTACAGTTCATTTTTTACCTATTAGTCTTTGTTTGCATGGTATTGGAAGCTTATTCACATTTACTTTAAACTCCTAACTCACTCTATTGTATCTTTAACAGCAGTTTCCATGGAGACAGTGATTTCACCTTTTTCTTAAATGTTACATTTGTCTTGATTAAGAATCTCATTTCAATCCTTTCTTTCAGAATTCCATAGACTAGCTGATCACTTGATGAATTGCTTAGCTCTTTTCCAAACTTGCAGTGTTCAGAGGACTTTTTAAGCTCAACTCATACATCACAATGGACTGTCCATCTTGTTTATATGAAATCTGACATGTTCTACAGTCAATAATTATTTGGGTGTCAAATCTTCCAGCACTATTTTAACTGCTTCTGCAAACCCAAATTGGGAAGATTTTGCAGAGCAAAAGCTTTTCCATGAACTGAACATTTGCTCCCTGTAACATTTAGCAAAATGGACCTATTTTTTGGCAGCTATATCATTTGTCTCTAAAAATTGTTTAAGTGTCTCAATATCCAGTCATTTGTAGCACAATTAACACTCATCTTCCCATAATGCTAGTCATAGTGCTATGTCCCCTCTCAGCCTTGGAAGCCATATTTTACTTTGAAGCTTTGAGGCTGCCACATTTATTGCTTGGGAATTTAGGAGGGGGAATTTCAGAGAGGTAGAAGATTAGACTCAACAACATTCTTTCTCAAAAAATCAAGGACATGTTACCCTGCACCTGGAGAGGAGTGCCTGGAGGAATGTCTCCAGCTGGGACGATGTTTTGAATGGGCCATGTGATGGACTGATAGCTGCAGGGTGGTGAGTCTTTGATTTTCTCTTTGGAAGGAAAAACCCGGAACTCTCAAATTCAGGTTTTCCCAGATGTGCCAATATGACAACTCTGATAAAAATGAACTTTGAGGAAACGCTTGTCTTGGAGTTTGTTGGTTTGGAATTTGTTAGTTGGAACACTGACAACCCCCTTTTCAATTTGTCATTACTCACTGCAACAACTTCAGCTGCTTTCTTTTCCTTCCTTTCCTTCTCCCAAATGATTTTAGTTAAGACTTGAGAGGCTTTTGCACAGTATCATCATCATTATCCCCATCCTCATCCTCATCCCACCCACCCCCACTACTATTGTAATGTTATTTTGGAGAAGCAAGTTTTACATGTTAGACTCAATAAGCCAAGACAATAAATGCAGGTATGTTTTTTAACATTAAATCAGATATCAGTGGACAATGGAAATCAGAATGAAATCTGAATTAGTTATTTATATGTTTTTTAAAAATAACAACAAATCCTTTGGCTTTCATACATTAACCACTACATTTATTAAGGCTCTAGAATTTATTTCTATAAATCTGATGGCCTTAATTCTAGAATTCATATCGTGTTCTTTATATTTATATTTTGAATACTTCATCCAATTTGGTCACAACACTATAAAAAAGATGTCTAGAAATAGTGCAGAGAAGAGCAACAAAGGTGATTAGGGGACTGGAGGCTAAAACATGTCAAGAACAGTTACAGGAACTAATCTAATGAAGAGAAGGACTGGAGAAGATATGATAGTAGTGTTCAAATATTTGAAGGGCTGTGACAGAGAGAAGGGGGTCAACCTATTTTCCAAAGCACTTGAAGGCCAGACAAGGAGTAATGAATGGGAACTGATCAATGAGATATTTAGCCTAGAAATAATGATAATTTTTTTGACAGTGAGAACAATCAACCAATGGAACAGCTTGCCTTCAGAGGTTATGGGTGCTTCACCACTGGAAGCTTTCAAGAAGAGATTGGGCTGCCATCTGCCAGAAATGGTGTGGGGTGGCTCCTGTGCTGAAAATTGTGTGTGTGTTTGCACGCTTGCGCTTGCATGCCAGCACCCCAAAGGCAATGCGTTCCCCCATGCATGTATGCGCAATCCGCCACCCCCTTACCTGCACTGTGCCTCACAGCTGATTTTCAGCCAATTTTTTGGCCTCCCAGAGAGTTCTGCAGACTTCTGCAGGCTTTGCAGGTGAAAAACTAGCCCTGTTTCATCACTTCTGGTATTTTTGGAAAAACAGAAAAACAGAAAGTGATGAAACAGAGCTAGTTTTCAGCCTGCAAAGCCTGCAAAAGCCTTCCTCAAGCCTTTGGGAGCCCCCAAAAGGCTTCAAACCCACCAAAAACCAGCTGTGAGGCGCGTGCATGCGCAGTGAGATAAGTTTGCCTGCAGCTCGCCTGCCGGCACAAATAGCTTTGCATACCACCTGTGGTACATGTGCCATAGGTTCACTATCATGGGTGTAGGGTCTCCTGCTCGGGCAGGGCCTTGGACTATAACCTACAAGGTCCCTTACAACTCTATTAAAATACATTCATGACATAACATAACATAACATAACATAACATAACATAACATAACATAACATAACATAACATAACATAACATAACATAACATAACATAACCTAACCTAACCTAACCTAACCTAACCTAACCTAACCTAACCTAACCTAACCTAACCTAACCTAACCTAACCTAACATAACATAACATAACATAATCCTCTTCCAAAGGCCTGTACAATGTAAAGTACTGAGCAAATCCCAACAAGATTTGTGTAGATGGAATGGGAATGGTAAGAAAGGGGTTAAGCTTCCCTTTTCCATTTATTGTGGTCCCAACAGAAATAACTTCAAGGATTACTTCAATAAAGGTCAGGCTTTCCGTTATTGTAAATTCCCAGATGAATTGGGATGGAACTCCCGGAATCTTTCAGGAAGACCGAGTTAGATTTTTAGAAAGGAATTTATATCTTTTGCCAATAATCTGTGTACTGGGCTTTCACTGTTCATTTCTTCATTGTTTGGGATATACCTAAGCTCCTACAAGAAACTGGAGGATTCCTTCTTTAAGAATCATACCGGCTATCTCTTTCTCTGTTTTGTTAGGAAATGTTCTGGATTCCTAAGTGTTACTCACCCCAATAAAATTTTCCAAAAAAGATTCAGCAGACTTTAGTAACTAAAGGAGCTATAGCAAATCTGTTGCTTGATGAACCTTGTTGCTCATCACCAAACCTCCTCCATGATGCTTAAGACATATTAAACATTTAATACTTAGTCCCTGTTTCCTAACAATGTCCTTTTTTTTTCCAATTGAAGAACTTTTTTTAACAACTGAAATGTCTGGAGCAGGTATTTGGGGTTTGTGTTCACTGGACAAATAAAATCCACTTTTCACAACTGCTTTGCACCAATTCAAAATAAGAATCAAGTGCTTTAAAACAATGTCCTCCTATCCTGAGTAAACACAATTTTCAAGAAGGAGTCTCACAGAGCAGAAGGAAATAAGTGCAAAGAGATTTGTGACCTTTCTTTCAAGAATAATGGTTTACTTGACAGCTTGAACTTGTCCAACTTGATTCACTGTCCCAACAACAATAAAAAGCAACTATGTGACTGACACATTCTCCATTTGCTAATTTTGCCCTTTGGTAGATGCAAAATACCATTTGGCTTACCAACATCCACCCAAAATATTTCCCATAAGAAAAAAAAGTATTCTCCATAAGAAAAGTCATAAAGAAAAGTTTATGATAGAATTCAACCTACATCCACAAGAAATACACAAATCACAATAAAATAATACCAGTGCAGCCTTTTGCTCTATGTTCTCATTCTATAATGATATACTATCTTTTTTGTCCCATTGAGAGATTTGGGAAGCGAAGGCGGGTAATTTATTTAAGAAAACTAAAATATTTAATGAAAAATTCCATTTGGAGAATTTACTTTCTTGTGTAATCGATGCAAGTATTCCTGAGCATGTAAGCTAGAAATTGAAATCAATACAGATGGATACATAGCTCTGAAATTATTCGCAACACTCATATGATGAAAGCTTATGTAATGGATAAAATCTTGGTATACTTTGATCATTAGCACTGAATAGATACGCTGACTGCATTTTTAAATAACTGATGATATTAATAGTCTTTAAAGAGCCTGGCTGTGTACAATGTAAAGGGAAAATGCAATGTTTTATCAATTTGTTAAACTTGTTGCTGAAGTTCACTTCTCTCAAAGTAAGTGTTAAGTTCTGCGCATGGGTGCAAGGAGCGGAGACGAGGCAGTGAACAGTGAACTTCAACTCTTTATTAAGCATACTGAACAGAGCCACCACCTAGGGCAGCAGCAGCCCTTTTATAGGGTTGGCTGCTGTCCTATTAGCCAATGAAAACATGGAAGTGTTAAACCCTTGAACCAATGAGAGTTGGCCCATTAACAGCCAATCAGAAGTGCAGGATAAGAACTGTTGTGTTGCAAGCGGACACACGAGGCAGACACGGATCTAAAGGCTAACATTGCTTTATNGCTGATGCCGTTTGACAGCTCCTTTTATAGCCGGCTGTCACGGCATCAACCAATGGGAACAGTTGGTGCTCCCGCCAGGAATGCGGACCAGATTGAAGACTGCAGTAGTCAGGGACACCATACCCCTTTCCCCTAACTAAGAGCAAGTGCGGCTCTGCCTTCTGGGGATTCATGGTACAGAAAAGGAAGTTGAATTAGCTGC